>LPNX010464365.1:0-22767 GCA_001517045.1 Pseudotsuga menziesii
AGGGGAGAGATCTAAGTAAATGAGTAACATTTTTTTTATCCACAGCACGCGAAGTACCAAGCTGGTCGTAGGTCGCAGGGTCAGGTTGTGTCGAAGTCTCAAGGTTTGGCGCAACTATGGTAGATGGGACATACTGCAATTCGGCGGCGCTAGCACAAGCGCTGCTCTCATTACTGATCATCATGAGATTTTGGGGAAAATCCGGTGCCCTGAGCAGCAGATTCCCGGAACGTCGTCAGATTTAGTATCATGATTAAACCATGATACGATTCCCCGCATTAGGATTTTATAAAGAGCTATTTCGATTTGTAATCTCTGTCTGGAGCACATCTGTGACATTTCAGTCCAAACTATGTCGAATGACAGTAATGTTCAAACGTTGGTACGGGACGTAAGGGACAGGGGTCTGCAACACCTTCTCGCTATACAATTTACACAGTTCTGCTTAACTAAGTATAAGGACAGGCAGGAGTTTGCTCTAAATTTACACAGACGGCCAGGAGTCTGCTCTAACATAGAGCAACCCAGGGCGTGAGGCCTCGCGGAATGATTCTGGGTAATCCCCCTGCGCTGACTATTGGTGTCGTGGAACTACGCCAAGTAGGCTCCCCATGTGGCGCGACACGCAATTCCAGGGGACCCCAAAGTCGTGGATGGTCAAGTAGAGGCCATCCGGGAGCCGGACGTTGATGCAGGTGGTCGAGACGCCTTTCTTCAGTAAACCTGCTGCAAAGGATAAAAGTATGCAACTGGCAGCAGCATGGAGAACTTCATTCAGCAAGTATACTATGTCGCCTCAGCGATATTAGGCCATCAGAGAAGCTGCAGAGTGTCCCGGGACGGGCCACTAGTGAGTCTTAGGGGCCTGTTGGAGCGTATACTCCATAGGGGGTAACTCCGCGGTTAATTTATAAGGGGAGCGATGGGTCAAAATAGTCTTAGGGGTGTCGGGGTAAGTCAAAACCCTTTCTGTTTGTAATAAGCCCATGGTTTAAATCCAGGGTTTAGGGTTTTGTGGGTGCCCATGGTTTAAGACCAGGGTTTTGTAAAGCCGCGCAGTATAAATAAGCGCTTAGGTAAAATGGAGAGGTTAGGCTTTTTGATGTAAGAAAAGAAAAGGCAAGTAAGATTGGTTTTTGTAAGGAAAGGACAAGTCCCAGCTGTGTGCGTGGACAACCTCTGTAGCTGTGTGCGCAGAGGGTTTTGTAAGAAGGAAAGAAAGATCTGCAGCTGTGTGCGCAGAAGCCTGCTGCTGTGTGCGCGGCTATTAAGAGGGAAGGAATCTGCAGCTGTGTGCGCAGATAAACTGTGGTTTTGAGGAAAGAGGAATAAAACGCAGTTTGTGGACATAGCCCCTACACTGGGGGTGAACCACGTTATATGTGGTGTTGTGGTTTTGTTGTGTTGTTTCTGTTTCTGTTATTTTCATGCATCTAACTGATTACATCTGATAACATAAGATCTATGCTAATATTAAGCTTCGCAGTGAATTCCCTGTAGTGGGTTACTCGCGTTTGGTTTATCTTTTATGCTTTGAATTTATATGTGAAGGAATGATAAGTAAATAGAAAGTTGAATAATAATCTATTGAGAAAGGCAACGGTACAGTAATCCCCCTCTTTGCATGCAGAAACCTGATTCTGCGGCACCCCATTGCTGTTTCGGGTGAGACTGCAACCTGCGCGCAGGTTGTTGCCGAAAGGGCCAACACAGTGGGTCGTTTGTTGGTGCGAAGTATACGGTGTTAACCCGGGTCTGCCCAAGTGCCAACACCTCCAATAAAGATAACTACCCAGTCCCGCCCATGGAACAAATATTGCAGATGGTCTCAGGCTCGGAATTATTTTCTCTAGTATATGGTTTCTCAGGCTACAACCAAGTGTTGGTAGCAGAAGAAGACAGATTGAAGACTGCATTTAGAACTAAGTGGAGGACTTTTGCGTATAGAAGGATGAACTTTGGACTTATCAATGTTGGAGCAACTTTCTAGAGGGCCATGGATATAGCTTTCCACACGCTAATTGGTTGAAGTGTAGTAGTGTATTTGGATGATGTTACAATTTATTATAAGAAAAGAGAAGAACACATGTTTCATTTAAAACAAATCTTCGAACACTGTCGGAAATATAATATTTCTTTAAATCCAAAGAAATGTGTGTTTGTTGTATTGGACAGAAAGCTTTTGGGTCATATAATTTCTAAGAAAGGGATCTCAATAGACCTAGAAAGGATTAAAGCAATAGAACAGATCCCTTTACCCCATAATGAAAAGGGCATGCAATCTTTCATGGGGACAACAAATTTTGTGCGAAGGTTTGTGCCCGGTTTGCTCAGATAGTCAAACATTTGCAAAAAATGGTCAAGCAAAGTGCCCAATTCAAGTGCACTGATTTAGAGAAGGGTGCATTCCACAAGATCAAAACAGCAATAGCTCATGCATCGTCCCTTAAGAGTCCCAACTTCGAAAAAGATTTCATCTTGTACACTTTTGCTTCAGACAACTCATTAGCAGCAGTGCTTACACAGAAAGAAGAAAGGGGAGATGAGTACCCCAAATATTTTATGAGCACTCGTATACAAGGGGCTGAATTGAATTACCCCACAGTTAATAAGCAAGCTTACACATTTTTTAAGGCAGTGAAACAATTCAGACCATATATACTAAAAAATAGAACCAAAGTGATAGTTCCGCACCCGACAGTCTGATCTCTTTTCATGCAGAAAGAGTTAGGAGAAAGAAGAGGAAACTGGGTAACAGCGTTGTAGGAGTATGACTTGGAATTTAAACCAGCAACCATTGTCAAAGGGCAAGGACTCTGCAAATTAATGATTGAAAGCCAGGATAATGAAGATAACGATTGGAAGAATGAGGCTGAGTTACACATGGTCGATGTATGTCCTATTTATAGCCCCAGAATCCTAGTACAAAGAACTGGTTCACTATATTCAACAAGGATGCTTTCCTAAACATTGGAGTTCCAAGTAGAGGAGAGCATTACACTTAAATTCAGCATCATATCAGATCATTGTCGAAGTTCTCTTTAGGGAAAAATATGATGGGGTTTTTCTCAGATACTTGGAACGTGAAGACGCAGCCAAGGTTGTTAAAGAGTTACATGATGGCCCTGTTGGAGGTCATTTCTCAAGAGATACTACAACACATAATATTATAAGATCTGGGTATTATTCGTCGACTGTGTTCAAAGACGCTCACGCTTATGTCAGAAAGTGTGATACGTGCCAAAGAAGAGGTTGAAGACAAGTCCGGGCGTATTTTTTGGAGTCTTTAGTCGGTGGTGCGGCTATGTTGGAGTATATGGAGTCATTGTGTCGAGGCTATTTTCATGTTGACTTATGTCCTCCAACCCAAATCGTTTGGCGCCAATAGCATTTTCTCGTGCGTATAGGTTTTAACCCTCAAGAGCCTATTTATTCACCAAGTGAAAAGGTTTTTTACCATTTTTGTTTTACGGAGAGGGTGAGGAGTTGATGAGCGTTTATCCCGTTTGAGCTTTTGTGCGGTTGGTAAAAAATCATCTGTGGAGCTCACGTGGCGCGTCCTCATCGAGTGCTTTCAACCGTGTGTCAAGCCTCCGTCCTCCCAGGTAGGTTTCAGTATTTTCTTTCAATTGGTTGATTTGATTAAGCCGCGGAGCTGTCGATCGTTGATATTATTGCGTAGGGGTAGGTTAGGTTTTTCTCATTGCTCGTTTAAAAGGGGTTTTTGCCCGTATATCTTTTAGGTTTTTCCTTTTAAGTTTTCCCTAGTCTCTACCTCTTTGCAAAGCCCCATCAGTTAGTCCAAAGGCATTTCACCCTCAGTCGGTTAGGTCAATGATGGACATCCAAAGAGCTGAGCTTTATGCCAGCATGGAGCCAGTGTGTATCCCACTCTTGGGCATTGGTGAAAGTCATGTTTTTCCTGCTTTACACAGAGCTTGTAGGTTTTGGGTTTATATGTTCTGGTCGTGGGATAGTGCGCCTAGTCGTTTACCCTAGGCCATCGCTGCCGTAAGCTCGAAGATTTTGTTGCACCTGTGGGAGGGAGGTATTGACGAGTTGGGATTTTTCTTCTAAAAGTGCAAAGGCCAAATCTTTCCCATGTCCAACGGTTGTTATAGTCAATTGTAACCCTGACCCAGGTCGTGTGCTGCCTGCCCCAATGGATGGAAATGATAGAGTAAGAAAGAATGAAGGTTTTTTATTTATTTGGTATATGCATATTTATTTTGCTTTCATACTTTTACAGTCGTTAGTTTACAATGCGAACGCTAAGACAGCTCTATTTTGTCACAGGTACAACTCACCTCATACATCATGACAAAGAAAGGGAAGAAGAAGCCCAAGATTGTTGAATATGATTCAGACACAGAAATGGCCAAAGCTATGCCCGTGACAAGGGTAGAAATAATTTATGAGGATACGAAGGCCATAACTGGAGTTGAACCCGAGTTCAAGTGGGGTCAGATGTTCCACATGTCGGTGGAAAAGAAGGTCCCAAAGGCAAGGTTGGAAGACCTGGCCTTGTATAAAAATATATTGCGATCTCGGATCACTAAGGTGGCTTCCAAACCTGAAATTCTCCCATGTGCAGAAGTAATTGGGTGGATCTTTCCAAGAAAAGATACCACAGGGATGATGATAAATGATGAGGAAAATAAGGGAGTGGCATATTTTGCGCTTGCATTTATATCAGCAGCCTACAGCTTACCAA
Source organism: Pseudotsuga menziesii (assembly GCA_001517045.1). Lineage (NCBI taxonomy): Eukaryota > Viridiplantae > Streptophyta > Pinopsida > Pinales > Pinaceae > Pseudotsuga > Pseudotsuga menziesii. Next base: position 4,715 of record LPNX010464365.1, read on the forward strand.
AAAAGGAAATCAACATGAGAAAAAAATGGGTTAGGATCCTAAAGTTTGATTATACAGCCACAACAAAGATGATGGTGGCTGAGGGAAATACGCTCCGACACAAACAATATGGAGAGTATGATACTGCTCATCTTCAAACTCCTTTCAAAATAATAGCACTGATGTTGAGAAGGCTCTACGGTAGAACTAATGGGAAACTTTATAATTTTGGTTGGATCCCACTTATGTACTATGTAGCCATGGAAGGAAGAATTTTTAATTGGGCAGACATAGTGTCTAGGAATTTGTCCAAATGCATCAAAGCAACCTAGGAAGGCTTGCAGCAAAGCAAATCAGAATTTTATATGTCTTATTTATTAATAGACTGCATACTCTACCGTCATAGGTTCGAGAAACTCAACTGCGTATGGAAAGGGGGAGAAGGCCCTATATACACAATGTACCAAATATTGGGGGCTCATAAGTATCATAGTCATTACCAATTGATATGTGAAGAATTTTTGAGACCCCTATATCAACTAATTTTCTTGGAAAAGTGTCCATGTTTATCTGAGGGAGCTTTAGAATCCATCAAGGAATATGGGGATTACTTATTCTCCCAAGAAGGTACATATCTAAGGATGTATGGGGGAACCAAAGCCCCCTCATTGGTTCCCAAATACGCGACTGATTACATAGTGCACAAGGAAGTTGTTAAACAAGTTTTTCTAGATGGTTTTGGGAATTATTTGTTTGATTTGAAGAAGGCTGTGTTCCCATTGGCACCATTCTATGTGTGAAGCTACACGTTTGCCAAGGTTAAGGGCGCTCTGAAATTCGTTAAGGAACTGGAGAACTTCCATTTCGGAGAAAAGAACTTTCACTGAAATGATTCCCAAGGTAAGGTGGCAACTCATAAGGTGAATTTTTAATATGCAGACTATGTAGATAAGGAGGAACAAGTATACAAGAATGTTTATAGCATGGCTGCTGTGAGTAAGCATTTGAAATGGAAGACCTATGGAGTTAAGGGGGCAGCAACAGCAATCAAAAACCGAATGAGCAAGAGGAAGAACCTGTAAACAAGGCCAAAGAAGAGAGTGCTCATAGATTGGTAGCAGGAGCAAAGAAACTATTGGCAGAAGAAGCACAGAGAGATAAAGAAGAAGAAGAAGATGCCAAGAAAAGGAATGAAGAAGCTATTCTGGGAAAGATTGCAGAATTAGAAAGTTCCATTGCTAAGGAATCATTGAACCCAAGGGTGGTTACAGTAGAACAAGGGAAAGAATATTGTGAGGATCTGAGTAATTAGAATCCGGGACAAAGCCTTGTTCAAGATAATCCAGAGAACCCTCCATCTACATCAAGCAACATACTTACCAGAGGCCATCTTCGCATAGTTGAAATGGGATTAGTACCATTTACCCCATCCAAACTATATGATGTGGAATGTTTGGAAGATATTCATTTTGATCCTAAAACAAAATCTATTAAGTGGAGAACAAAGAAAACTTTAAAGGTAGGGACTCAGCCACCGGTAACCACGGTGACTGAAAAGATAGTCGTAAAAAATGTGGAGGATAATCCGAAGCAATTGGATTCCATAGGTATTGCAACTGCCTATGCCAATGCTCACAATGTTGATAAGCTAACATAAACCATTGATCATTATAAAGGAAAGATGGCAAAGATAAAGGAAGTTTGAGGAAGGAAGAAAGGGTAGGCAAGGAATCAAAGAGAAATTATGAAGCTACTCTTTCATATTATGAGAGGCTTCAACAGGAATACCAAACCCTAGAAGAAGAAAGGGATGCTTTGAAGTTGTCAAACACAAATTTTAGTAAAGAGAAAGGAGAATTGGAAAACATAACTGTAGAGTTGGAAACACAGAAGTCTACAGCTGAACAGAAGGTAGGAAAATATGAAGCCCAAGTGGTGGCACTAGAGGCTCAAAAGAGATCATTGGAGGTGTTGTTGAAGGTAGCAAATGAATAAATAATATACATAGAACCTTTGACAAAGCATTCTCTTATGCTTAGGAGAAAAATATATCAGATGCGGGTCTAGATCGCAGAGGAGATTTTGAAGGTCAGGTAAGTAGAAGCTCGACTGGAAGAAATATCAGTCATAGCTTCTCAATTCAAAGACAAGACTCAGAATGTCATGGAAATCATTCAAGGAAGATAGACATGGTTGGAAACAACCAAGGAGCCCCCAACGAATACACCAGCTAAAGTTTAGGAGAGAATGCAGCTTGAATACGAACCGATAGGTTTTGGTAATAAAGCTGCTGAGAAGTTGATAGAGGTAGTCAAGAAAAATAAGGACCAATGAATAGAGTTTTGTGAGAAGGCACTTACAACTCACAACAGGTGCCAAACATCATTCAAGAAAAGATTAGATGAACTTCCTACACATGAAGAACATTTGAAACAATTACATGCTCGATTGCAGGAAGATGAGTTGGGCATACAGCTCATTAAAAGTTTGGACGAAAAGGTTCTCGAAAGTGTAATTGCTCAAGCAGCAGTAAGCAACTGTTGGTTGGAAGACCAGCTCCAAGTACTTTTAGCCAGAATGGATAACATAAAGGCTCAGGCTGCCAAGCATGAAGTCACTGTCATATGTTAGGAGCCATCAGACTTTGAGAAAATAGTTACGGATGCTATGGCATGGAAACAGTTTATTGATGCTTTAGCTGAGTCCACTTAAAGTGCTTTATCTTATCGACACATGGGAAACCTATTTTATAATATTTGTATTTTTGTCTTAATTAGCGAGCACACTAGATGAAAAATCCTTTTTGTAATCGAATTCTAAAGGAAGCCCAAAGGGAAGGGAGACCAAAGGTCATTTGGAAATGTATAAGTATAGGTAGAATCGAATGAGAGAGGACTTTTCCATGCTCTCTTATGTGAAAGGATTTATGTAAGAAGAACTGTTTCTTTTTATAATAAAGGAGGACTGATTTTTCTGCTAGAGAAGGAGTTGTTCAAGTTTCAAATGCATGTTGTGTGGATGGTTGAATGTAGAATTATTTCTGTTTCAGCTTACTCTGTGAACCTGTGAGATCGTTTTGACTTGTGAATTACTTCTATGTTATGAATGATTTCCTGTTATTTGATGAAGCTTATGCAATAAATTGAGTAATGAATGTTTTAATCAACATTGAGCTATCTCTATGTTTATCTTTCTACTGTATTCATGTGTTTTGAATTATATCAGCTACCTGTAATATTATTTATGCATACTTTACAATACATTACTCACATAAATAATAATTTGCTCCCTAGGGATAGGTTAGTTAGTATTAGATAGTTTTGTCTTAGCTGTTATTTTCTTTCTGTGATTCAGGAACAAAGGAGATAAGACGAGAGGTAAGAACCTACACATCACATTGTGAACCCTTTGCTTCCTATTCAAGCCGCATTTAAATTTAGGCACTTGCATATCATTTATAAACATAAAAAACTCACATCAACGGTGGACCGGGCCGCAACCGGTAAACCAGATTTAAACCGTTACTTAACTCTATGGTAGCCGGACCGAAAACCAGATGGATTCCCCATACCAAACAATAAACAAGCTAATTGGGAGCGGTTATTGGGGAGAATCCCTATTGTCGATACCTAGGATTTTCCAGGACTCAACACATTCAAAGAGACTATTTACCATCAACTTTGTGGTCATCCAAGATTGTTAATCCAAACAAAGTTGCAATAAATTTGTGGTCATCCAAGATTCTTAATCTAACCAAAGTTGCAATAAATGTAAATTCAGTGATAAGTCTTAATGCTATATTGACATTAAAATCCTTTGACTTAAAAATAATAATCAATATTGTCTTTATTTTCTAATTTAATTCCACAATATTATGCAACACATTAATTTAAAAGAAACACCACCTTATATAACTTGGTGAGAGTAAAATCCCAACTTTTATGAACACTAGCAATGACAAGGTTCATTACACATTTTAGCATAGGTTTCTTCTAATTGAGCTACTGCAGTTTAATATTCTTCCTATTTTTAAATTTTTGTATTCAGCCTAAAAAAAATTATACTTTTACAACTTAATTTACAAGAGAGATGAATTTGAATCTCATTTCTTTTGATTGAATATTATTTTTTACTCTAAGTTGGAATAATCCTTATAATTTTTTTGTAAATTTTGATTTATTAATTATATTGTTTACCATTAACTTTTCTTCTGGGCCTGCTTGTTGATTCGATTGAGATTCACCCCTATTCCTTTTAGATCTTAAGAGGAGAACGCATGGCCCTTTAATTATATTAATGAAGTTGAGTCACCTCGAATTTAAATTATATGGTTGGACTATAAGTTAAGTAAGTTGGAATTCTTAGATCCGATAAAGGAAAGAGATAAAGTTTTGGCATGCTATACTTGAGGAGGAGATTTGTTAATAATGTACTCTTCTGGGAAACAATAATTAATCTTTTAAAGGCAGACCCTCTCCCCAACCCCCCCTACCTATATTTTAAAGTGCCCCCTCCTTTTGCAAAGACAAACAACCCTTGATTTAAGTGAGCTCTTTAATATAATAGTTGCAATATGCCAAGCCCACCTTAAAGTTTGATAGCCAATATTAGGAGTTGGAAATATATTTACTTAGTAGAGTGCTTAACTAAGGCCCCTTACCTCAAGCATATCCTTCCTTCCTGCAACCTTACTTTCTTTGCTTGCCGTAACATTCATCAACGATGATAAAAAAAAAAATTTAGTTTATTATCTACAGTGAAGGATTCACCATTACAATTGTTTCTCTGTTTCTACACCATAAGGTTTAATTTGTCTATCCCTCGCAATCATGGACAATTCATGAACTTGCTTTTGCCAAGGGCCTAATATTTATCTTCATCCACTCTTTGATCCACATATAATTTTATTATTATATATATTCAGGATGAATCAATCACTCATTCGCACCCTCGATTGTTGATTTACATATAATCCTTCATATGTAAAGCTTAGTATATCTATATGAAGACTTGTACTCTCATGACAAACTTAATATCTCACATAATGGTAACACTAATTATTCATTATACAATAATCACAATACATTCATATAAGCAATTAATTCCATAAAAACATTACTCTTCATCAAGTCATTATATAATCATAATCCATTCACTACAAAGGATATTAATGCATTAGCTTAGCTAATCCACCTTGTAATGCCATAATGTATTATCATGGATCTAATCTTTACACAACTCAAAATGCCATGATGTAATCAATCCATTGAATATTGATATAGGATACTCATCTAAATAAACGACAATGTATCAATACACTCATATTATATAATGACTTAATATGTTAATGGGATTTACCTTATCAATTATCATCAAATCATTAATAATTTTATTTTTCTTGAATTAATACATAAAGATTCTTTGGTGTATAATTATATCTATTAATGCAAGTACAATTACACTTACTAATAACTATAAGATTCCACATATTCATGTCACTTCTTTGTGTACCAAACATGCATATTCACGCTACTTCCCACTTATATATATAATGCTTTGGTATTTTGCAGACTTGACTCCTACTGTCTACTTACCTAAAATCCATTATTTGATATTTTGTCAACTTAACTCTACTTAAAATCCATTATAGAAACAATAATCTATAATATTTCTACTTATTTAATACTCATAAATATTCAAATATCCTTATATAAAATCTTTTGAATAACATAAACATATTATTTCTTGTACCATAAATTCCCTATTAGGGTAAAATTTCATAAATTCATCCATAAAACTCTTTAACATATGCATATAATATGTTTTATAATTATTCATGTAAATGTTTTATAATTAAAGATAAATACTTAATTAACATAGATTATGTTTATATATAACAATAACTTAAGCCTGGAGCCACAAGTAAATTTTGCATATTTTATCAATCCACAAAACACATTTTATATAGATAAAAAAAAAACATATAATTTGACCAACCTAAAAGACTTTAAACGCAATACGTCCAACTCATTCCATTCCTTGAATAATCATTCATATGCAGTCTTTTGTTATACCATATTAAGGCCATATTAACACTAGTCGAATGCATTTACCCATGATATATCCATCACAATTGTTAAGACTAAGAAATCATATATTTATTGTACAAAGCTTCATATCCTTTGTTCATGCGAATCTATATGGGTTAACATTATCTTTTACGCTAAGTTTTAGAGGTAGACTCATTATCACCTCGAAGGTAGAAGCCACATATCTAGCAGAACCCTTTGCTATCTGTTGTGGAGATCTATCACCTTGTAACGCTCAAGCCACAAAGCCACAGGTATTTATGGAGGGAGTGAGCTAGCTATGGAGCAAATCTCCCTCTATCAGACGGAGGAGGAGCAAAGTCAACGCTAACTTTGCTCCTCCTCCGTCCGATGAGGGAGGATTGCTCTATAGCTAGCTTACTCCTTTATGGAGAGTGGGCATTTTAAATTAATATTTGGTTTATGTTGAGGGATAGTGAATGATTAATAAAGTTTGTGTTTCCTTACTTTTTATTTATTAAGATTGGTATCAATTACAATACAATTAGTTGAAAACGATTTGAATAAGAATATTTTATTACACTTAAAGTGACCTGCAATAAAATCGAAGGGCATTAGGGCATTAGGGCATTATAGAAAGTCGTTACACTGAAATAAATGTAATTCCATATTCACAATGCCATAACCTAAGCATGGGAGATGATAGGGCATTTACAGTAGCATCCGTTAATAGTAATTTTAACAATAATATTTTATTACACTAGAGTGGCTTACAATAAAAGTATGGAAAATGTCAACGAATTTACAATGTTCTCCGTTAAAAATGGTTTCAAAATGAAAATCATTAATGGTAAACTTCATTTCGTAATTAATGGAAATTCATTAATAATAATCTTTATTTCATGGTTGTGAACTTACAGAACGTGTTAAATTGTCAACTGCGCCTCTAGAATCTAGCCAAAGATAAATGTTCTAGATGACATAGACATTCAAATTAATTTAATAATGATCCATTTATGTTAATTAAATTCAAATCTACCTTTGGTCTTTGAAACATATTAGTGAATACTCATTGGAGCTAAGCTGAAAAAGTAGCAGTAGTTACAGTTAATGATAGATCAATCATCTTGATTAATTATTTAAAAAATGATTACCAGAAGGAACCGCAGCTTGCCAGCTCCAGCTCCAGTTTCTTCTTTCCCGATCAAGATTTGGACATGAATTCAAAATCCTTATCAAAGCTTCTAGCTGATAATAATGGAGACGACCTTATGTGGGGTGAGGACGGGCACAACTGCCAAACTTGAATTTGGCTTTGTAAGAGGAGTAAGCAACAACACTAGAGGAGGAAGTAGTTTTGTCGAGTGCTTTGTTGCGAGGGGCAGAGGAGACATCTCAAAACTTAGCACAACCGGGTTTAAAATAACGACCCCCTCCTCGCTTCCCATCCCCAGATCGCCCTTTTCTCAATTCCAATCGGTTTGATCCCTATGAGCTTACTAGACTCTCCAGTTTTTCTCTCCACATCTCAGGTAAACCTTCAAATTGCCAAGATTTGGTTTTCCAATTTTGTGTAAAATTTAAAGATGTTTCCTTTTGTCAAGCATGGCTTTTCCAAATTCGGAAATTTTTTGTTTTTTGTTGTACCTCGACCAAAACATTGAAGCTGACGTTACTGCACTAAAGTAGAGAAAATATAGAACACAGTGGCCGAGGGAAGTAGCTACACGAATTCTATGTCGTTCTTTTGTTAACGTCGATCGCTTAGAATGGGAAAATGGATATTACCATGGATGTTGGATGAATTAACGGAGGTCACCGACACCAAAACTTTGAAGCTCTAAATTTCACCCATGAATTCCACCTTCCGCATGTAGATTCCGGAGGGTGGAAAAACACATTTTTCCTTAAGATAACCGCATTTTGACTCTTTAGCCAGGTATCTGACCTCCATGACCATAAGCAAAATGCAGTGCAAAACACAAGGCATATACAGATGCAAAATGCAGGGACATTTCACTGTAGTAAACTCTACTTAAATATTTAATAAGAATTCAATGTGTTCAGTACATTCATAAGAAAATACATTGCAGAAATAAGAATAACCAAAGAATACTTATCTTGAAGATGAAGTTCTCCCGCAACTAGCTATGTCACTGCAACGTTCCACCCATCCATAGGCCAGTTGTGTTCATGAATCTCTCAACACAACTGCCACCCCTGAGCTGGGCATGATTTCCACAAGGAACTAGGGAACAACAGACTTAGACATAGCTAGAACATATCAAACACAATCAAGCCAACCTATAGTTGGGTTTATCATACTGTCAAGCCAATCCGATACACAATTGAGTTTATCAGGCTGCAGGAAAACAAGACAATACACCGTTGGGTTTAACAAGCTACTCAATCAAGCCAACTAACAGCTGGGTTTATCAGAGTGCAGGAAGTCAAGCCAACATTCGCATTGAGAACCAACGAAGCCAACTAACAGATGGGTTTATCAAGATACTCAGCCAATCCATCACACTACTGGGTTTATCGGGATGCTAAGGCAGTGGAAAGAAAGAATGGGTAAGCTAGTTGCTTATTCACAGAGCTAGGGACACCTCCACAAGATCTATCTGGCCTGGAATCCACAATACCTACACACCCAACACAAGGAAGTATCCCCTTCTCTTCTACATGTTAGGTTAAACGAGCAACATTAAATAACAATATGCGAGAAAATAAACATTGCAAGCAACATTCAAGATAGACACACAATATACCCTGGAAACCCCATGCGGGGAAAACCAGCACCGATGAAGATCTTCATTACATGGCCAAAACCGGCCATCCGGGCCAAGCGAGCTAGTCACCGCTCACCTCAAGACCTCTTTACAATGGAGCCTCCTCAAGCCTTATAAAGGCTTAATCACATGCAATACCATGGGCTACAACAAACCATGTGCCCAAACCATGTGCTAGACCTAACCACCTTTGACTCAATCCCAAGTCAAGGTTAACACATGCAATACCATGGGACAATACCATGGGCTACAACAAACCATGTGCCCAAACCATGTGCTAGACCTAACCACCTTTGACTCGATCTCAAGTCAAGGTTAACCCTAACACTACATAGGCCCTCGGTCTATACCTTCCCTTCCAGTGCTCTTCAAGATGTGCATAGAAGATTCACCAGCCACTCTTATATTTTTTAGAGGTTCCTTTTTTCACTAGGTTTATCAAGCCAATTTGATGTCTCTTCCACTCCTAATTCTTGCATACAGTTCAAACCCAAACTAGGGCACACATAACAACAAACCACAAGGAGACACAACAACATAGGGCTCCACTTTGTAACACATAAAACTATCGTTCCATACCACTTTGTAGTTTAAAAGAAAACAGGGTTTCACTTGTACACAAGAGACCAGAGTTCCATACCACCTTGTAACACAGAAAAACACTGTAGAAATGCATAGCAGTACTTTTCTAGCTCTCATTGCGCAAGGAGGAAGAACTCTCCATGAATCTGAATAATCGAAATCCTATGTGAATGAGGATAACACTGCGGAACAAAATGCTCTGTGACTCAAGATAGTTGAATCCTGCATGAATGAGGATACACTGCTCTGCGTGAATGGAATTTCCTCACGTGAATGAGAGCGAATGAAAGAATGCTTTAATGATCAAAACGTTATGGTGCCACTGAGGATGATGGAACGGGCATGCATTTTCTGGGTTTACTTGCTTCAGAAGCAAGAACATGGCTTCCCCCAGGCTGTAGGCTTGCTCAGACACAAAATCTGACTGCCATGCCTCGCTCTGCCCAAGGCATTAACTGCCTCAACCGCTCTTCTAGAAGAATTGAATGATTGAGTACAGAGGACAAAAAAGGTAGATGAGTCTTTTGGGTTCTCTCATCGACATCTGGTCTCACCCTATTGGCTCAAGGGTTTGGAAAAATCCCCTCCCTATTCCTTGTGAAATCATGCCCCCGTCTCTTTTGTTGCAGTGCTATTTAGTTGTGGTATTTTATTAAATTGCATATTTACATGATATCTCAAAAATATACTGTGCTTGACCAACACGAGGACCATCGGGATCAACCTTGATCGTCGATACACAAAACACCAAATCCATGGCAGGGCCTTGGCCTTGAGCTACTCGCCATGATTTAAATACAATATATACATCATGTACAATTTTAATACCATGGGGTCAAAACGAGGGTATTAAATTCCCCTCCCCCTTACATTAGCATTGTCCTGAGTGATCTACAAAATTGAACAAAAATGGATGTGCCAATCTCATGGTATCCTCTAGCTCCCACATAGTCTCATCAAGACCGTAGTGCTTCCACTGCACCTTTACCTGTCCAACGGATCGATTCCGTAGCACTGTGACCTTCTTGTCGAGGATGTGCAATGGCTCGGTTTGGAACTCTCCCTCAAGTTCCACCTAAACCACATCCCAATCAATCACATGGTTAGGATCATGTACATAATTATTAAGCAAAGAAACATGAAAAACATTATGAGCTCTAGTGCCAGCATGCAATGCAATTCTAAATGCAACTGGCCCTATTCGTTCAAGCACTTCAAAAGGCCCACAATATCTAGGTGACAGCTGGGCACAACTTCCAAGCTTCAAGGAACTCTTCCTTGGCCTCACTCTAAGGTAAACATGATCCCCAACTGAACTCTCTATGTGCCCTATGCTTATGTGCGTAGCTTTTCTGTCTATCTTGGGATGATTTAAGGTTCTTCTTGATCTTTGCAACCTCTTACTCCATTTCCTTAAGTAATTCTGGACCAAGCACAATTCTATTCACTAGATTATCCCAATTCACTGGTGTCCTACACCTTCTTCCATACAGAGCTTCATATGGACTCATTCCCAATGATGCTCGTTGTCCATTATTATATGAAAAATATACCAAGTGTAAATAATCCTCCCACTTGGATGGTTTGTCCATCACATACATGTGAGGCATGTCTTCAAGCACTTGATTCACTCTCTCTGTTTTCCCATCAGTCTAATGATGGTAGGTGGTGCTAAAGTTCAACTTTGTACCCAAATATGCAAACAGACTTTTCCAAAAAATGGAAGTAAACTTCGTATTCCTGTCAAAAATTATTGCCTTAGGGAAACCATGCAATCTGAAAAATATCTTTCATGAATATTTTTTCAATGGCATCATCCTTATACATGGACTTGACCGATATAAAATGTGATTCCTTTATTAACTTGTCCACCACAACCATGATGGAATCATGTTGTCTCACAGCCATTGGAAATCATGTAATAAAACCCATGGAAATAACTTCCCATTTCCATTCTGGGACTAGCAAAGGATGCAATAAATCTTTTGGGTGTTGATGCTCAACCTTCACCTATTGACATTTCATGCATTTAGCAATATACTCAACAATGTCCTTTTTCATTCCTGGCCAAAAATACTTCTTTATGGCTGTAGCAATTTTCTTCTGATATCCTGGGTGACCAGAATATGGAGCTTGATGGATTTCATCCATAACAATTCTCCTCAAGTCTGCCACATTTGGAATATAAATTATGTTCTTGTAAGTAATAAGTTCATCTTCTTCCAATTTATATATCCCATACTTCTTTTCAAGGCTTTGTTGCTGCAACTTGTCCTTTATCTGTACATACATTTCATCCTCAGCAGTATGATTAATAATCTGGTGTCTTAAATATGGTTTGCAAGTACTAAGAGATGCCACACGCATTTCATGCACCTTCCTACTGAGTGAATCAACCACCTTATTTTATTTTCCTTTTATGTGTTTGATTTCAAAATCAAACTCACACAAAAACTCCAACCATCTAGCTTGCCTAGCATTTAACGTTGGCTGATCAAACAAGTATTTCAGACCACAGTGATCTATCTTTAGCTCAAATTTTCTTCCCATTAAGTAATGTCTCCACATCTTGAGAGCATGTACTATGGATGCAAGTTCTAGATCATGAGTAGCATAGTTATTCTCATGCTCCTTCAACTTTCTAGACTCATAGCATACCACATGGTTGTCTTGCATAAGAACTCCTCCAAGTCCTTGATTGCATGCATCAATACACACCACAAGGTCTTTTTCTAGGTCTGCAGTTTTCAAAATTGGTGCACTTGTGAGAATATTCTTCAACTACTGGAAGCTTTATTCACATCTTGGTGTCCATTCAAACTTTATCCCCTTCTTTTGCAAAGAAGTGATTGAATGTGAAACCTTGGATAATCCTTCAATGAACCCCTTGTAGTATCCTACAAGTCCCATAAAAGATATCACATCTTCACATTTCTTGGGGTCGGCCAATTCATGATGGCCTCAATCTTTTCAGGGTCCATAAATATTCGTTCCTCTGAGATAATGCGACCCAAATAATGAATTTTATCTTTATAAAAGTCACATTTTCTCAACTTTGTATACAGCTTATGCTCCCTTAGCAATTTCAATTTCAGTCTCAAATGTTCTTCATGCTCTTCCTTATTCTTAGAATAGATAAGAATGTCATCTAGGAAGAGAAGAACAAACTTATCTAGATACTTTCTAAAAACACTATTCATGAGACACATAAATGTAGCTAGTGTATTTGTGAGGCCAAATGGTACCACTACAAACTCATAGTGTCCATACCTTGTTCTGAAGGTTGTCTTACGAATATATTCATATTTGAATCTTACCTGATGGTAACTAGACCTCAAGTCGCTCTTGGAAAATACGTTTGCTCCTCTCATTTGATCAAAAAGGTCATCAATTCTAGGAAAAGGGTATTTATTCTTCACAGTAACCTTGTTCAATTGTCTGTAATCAATACATAACCCGAGTGTCCCATCTTTCTCTTTCACAAACAGAACTGGTGCTCTCCATGGGGACACACTCATCCTGATATACTTCGTTTCCAACAACTCTTGCAACTGCATTTTCAGCTCTAGCAATTCTGGTGTGCTCATCCTGTAGGGTGTCTTGGACACTGGTGCTGCTCCAAGCATAAGGTCAATTGTAAAATAAATGTCTCTCTTTGGTGGAAGTCCTGGAATCTCATCAAGAAAAACATCCTTAAATTCTTGCAATACATAAAATTCCTCCAACCTAGGAGTTTCATTCTCGGTTTCCTCCAATTAATGGCATGCATACAATCTGCAACCTTTCTTATAGAATTTCTTCAGCTGCACTGCTGAAATCTGCTTAACAGAAATCACTTTTGGAATGCCTCTTACAACCCTTGGGTTTCCTTCTTTATCCATGCATTCACAAGTCTTATTGTAATAGTCAAGCTTAACTATGTGCACTTCTAACCATTCCATTCCAAAGAGAATATCATAGGAACCAAGTGGTAGAACATTCAAGTCTGCATAGGTGACTAACCCATCCATGACTAATGGACATCTTTCTACCACTTCACTAACTTTTCTCTTGGTTCCAGTGGCTAGTTGAACTGACCATGATTTGTTATGATTTAATTTCTTAAAAGCACAAATCTCAACAATTCTAGGAGTAATATAGTTGTGAGTAGATCCAGGGTTAATCAAAACAGAAAAAGATTGCTCAACAATCTTACCTTCAACTTCAACCACAATTGATTGATGATCTGCCTGGAGGTCCTCTAGCACTGCATATATTCTAGGGATGGTCCTTGCTACTTGACCCACTGTTTCAGCTCCTTGGATGTTCTGAGCTTGCCTTACATACCCATTCCCATGCGGATAGTTCCTGCACATATGGTTTCCTCCACATCCCCAACGTCCACTACTACATTTCGATCCAAAATCCGACGGTTACTTCCGACGGCGCGTGGATTTTTTCTTTTAAACCTATCAAAAATCACAAAGTTCAATTTTTTTTGTAGAAGTGGCCACAATCGTCGGTTAAGCGACGGCGAGTTAGTAAGCGACGGAGCAACCGTCGGTTAAGCGACGGCGCGTTAAAGCAAAATAATTTTTTTTTTTCTGACCATTTTTCTCATACTTTTTCTCTCACCGTCATACAGTTCGATACGGTTCAAAGGCAATATCCAGTATACTCCCATCGATCCCAAGCCGGCTGAGTCACCGATCGAACAATCTGTCTATCAAAACACGAACGGCCCAAACTCCATCAGCCCAAACCGTGAACTATCGGTCCTTTCCACCCGAAGAACCAAACCGCACTGCCAGAACGAGAAACGAAACCTGGACGGACATTTTACATGTGTTCATTTTAATGTAAATATATGTGTATATGCCACACAAATTCCACGATGGTTCATTAGCTATCTGGGGTTTGCAGTCTTTAGCCATCTTCTCTCCATTTTTCTCTTCGGTTATTGGTTTTTCAACTCAAAAATTCGGTTGAATTTGCTGGGGTTTTGAGGTTTTTGGAAGGTGTCCTTTCATGGTTGTGCTGTAAATTTTTCGGCAAGGTCCGGCAGCCATGACGATCGGCAATTTGGTGGAGATTCTACAGCAGAACGATGGATTGGCGGATCTGTCCCAGCAGCTCCATGAAGCCGCGGTGCAGGAGGGTTTAAAGGGCTTGGCTGGGGTTCTGGCAGAGGGCGTCAAGGAGGTCGACCAAGGGACTAGGGGCTTCTTGCACTGGAGCAATTTGCAGCTTCGGGGGGTCTTGTCTGTTACGCAGGCCGTTGTTGTTGCTTGCTGCTCTCTGTGAGGTAAGTTTGTCTGCCCGAATGTCGGGTTCGATTTCATGCCAACTTTAAAATTATGCTTGTTTTCTTTCTCTTGTGTAAATGTAAATAGCTTAACACATATTTCATGGAGCAATTCTACCTCACAATAACTGTAGAATTGTGCAAATGAATGGGTAATTTGTCGAAAAAATTAGGGGGTTTCTACAATTTCTTCCGTTAAGAAGACATGGAAACTTGGAAAGAGGAGAAGAGAAGTTTAATCGAATATCCTAGCATTTAGAATTGTTGGGCGTTCATTTAATTTCTTCCCTTGCAACTCTGTGGGGCCGGAGACTAAAAGGCATTGCAGTTCTTTTATTAAAAGGCAAGACAATTTGATGTTTCAGTCTTCTTGGGAAACTTGTATTTTACCAATAAGAACTCTTGTGCAACCACCCAGACAAAGGCATTTTGATATTTCAGTCTGTAGGGTCACTTCTGTTGTTTTACCAATGAGAGCTCTCTTTGCAACCACCAACTTTTATAGGTTCCAAGAACTTGTCAGTGTGAAGTTGTGAACTATCTTAGTATCTTTGGCTAAAGACAACACATTCAAGCCTGTCAAAGTCATGTAATTGCTACAACAGGAACAGAACCCCACACCTATATTCCTTTAGCTTATACATTATATATTGGACACCTGCCATCAACTTAACAATTAATTCTAGATTTGGGAAAACTGAGGATATCTACGATCAAAACTTAGAGTAGATGATTTAGAAGAGACTGTTGGAAGCATAATTTTGGAAGAAATTCTCATCATAATATATATTCTAGCTTGAGCATTTCTAAACAAGATCTTGACCATCTGTACTTGCCCAGCGACCCAGACACTATATCCTTGGATCTAATGGCTGTATCATTTACCAAGATTTTTGTGCAAGAAATTAAGAATAGTGGGGACCTTTCAACCACTGCATTGACCTGGTTATGTCTTAACCTTTGCCATTTTTAATGATTTATGTGCAAAACAAAAAATATAGTTAGTGGTCTCCAACAACTGCACTGACTTTCATGTGCAAGACTCCATTTCCATTTTTAATGACTTTTGCCCAGGACATTAGCTATAGTTAGTGGTCTCCAACCACTGCATTGACCTTAATATGCCTAAGGCTGCCATTTTTAATGGGTTGCTGAATCATTTCCAAAAGATTAGCTGCTCCAAAATGCCTTGTAGACTTTTAAACTTCTACCCAAAACCATCTTTAACTATACATCATTCTTCATCCCCCTTACTGCTTCCTTAACTTCTACAGAGAACTAGCTGTATCTATAGGCTACTCTGTAAAGGATCAGGAAAGAAAAGGAAAAATGCTATGTTGGCACCATGTGGGTTTAACCATCCAGGCCCGGAGTGTCTCCATAAAACACCCAGTCTTCAAAAATATAGTTCCTGTAGAATGTGGGGAAAGCATGTTATTGATTTAAGAAGTGAGTAAAGCATAGAAGACGCCAGCTATATTTTAGGACTCTGTCAAATCCAGGGCATGCAATTTAATGCATGAAATAATGGACGAATTCACCCAAATCAACTGTAGATTTTATTGGAGCTTAGAAAGTATAATTATCTATCAGCAATACTTAGTCAATAATGAAATAGCTTTCCCAGACCATCTGAAAATTTTATTAGAGCTTAGAAAATTTATTATGTGAATACACTCAAGCAAAAATGGGGAAAAACGCCCAGTTCACTTGTAGCTATTGTTAGAGACCCAAAAATTTGAATTTTCTATTATAAACTTACTCACTGCATGCATTAGATTGTATGCCCATGTTTGTTCTTTTGAATAGCATCATTTTAGATTTTATTTGAAGAATATCCAGCATTTACAAAAACAATCAAGTTGGCATATCTCAAAAAGGTTTTTATTAGTATTAAGTTTCTGTTTTAGGAAGCTTTAAACTTATTACATTACATTATTAACTTATTTATTACAAATAATTATTTTATTAATCAAAATTACAACCAACAAAGAGCACATGTAGTTATGGCAAGCAACTATATTTTGCAATATCTAGAGGGAACAATTAATCTTGGCATTAGCTTTACTGTGTGCACTTGTAGTGAAGAGCTTCAACAGCTACAATTTTATAATGTTGATTGTGAAGGCAATGGTGTAACAACAGAAAATTTATTTTTTCTTTGTGAAGCAATGAAGCATGGTTATCTAGGTTACACAAGCAAGGAAAAATTAATGTGATTGAAAAAGGCTGTTGTCAAATGTTGGGGAAAGACCAATGTATCCTATGACATTATGAATGACAATCAGAGTTTAATTCCTCCCACGAAGAATTTGATATTTCATGTGAAATCCAAACACATATGTACACAGCATCTTGTTGTGAAAGTGTAAGTTGCTATTTACAACATCATTTTCACATATCATTTGTGAAAGAGCAAGTTGCTAGAAAAGAATTGGAGCTTCTGTTTTGCAATTCAGAAAACATAGCAGCACATACCTTTATCATGAACGCCAGCCCTTGTACTAACTTCTATTTACATATAATAAATAGAATGTGTAATTGAAGTCACTCTCAATTGAGAGGGCAGTGGATGTAAAGACAAATACTAAATATAATCAATATATCATCAATCATACTATTATAAATAAGAGTTATACTTTCTTCATCTACTAGCATGTTTGTATGAATGCTTATTTTGAAGACTATGAAAAAAAGAAGTTAAAACTCACAAGTCACTTAAAAACATTATTCAAAATTTAGGACTTTATAAATACATTCATAAGGGTCAAATAAATTACAATCTCAACTTGCATATATGTGTTTTGCATTATTTTGCATAGCAATCTAGCATAACATATTCGAAACCAATGTAAAATTGAAGATTATATTCTATTTCCTCAGTCCTCTGTCACAATGTTCTAACTGAAAATCAACAATAGAAAAACTGAAAAGAAAACATTTGGCTTGAGGGCGAAGGAAAGGACGAGAGCTGTTTCTCTTTACTATATTCAGAACAATATCTATTAATCCACTAAATTCCATTTATGGTATTAGCCTAAATAAATAAGAAAACAGAAGAAGATGCATTCTACTTATGTTACTGTACACCATATTCAAATAGGACCCACTTAATTATATCTCTAAGTTAAGATGGAGTATTGGCATAAGACTTTGCTTCTACTTATGTTACTGTATTGTCTCTAGTGCCCAAATCAGCAGTAGCTTTGGCTGCCTTGTTCAGAGCTCCAGAAACCATAGAGGCTCCTGAAGCAAAGTAACTGTTGTTGACAGCTGCTGTTCCTGCAGTGCATGCTGCTTGCCCGGCCACAATCAAAGCTGCTAATGATTTCTCCCCAACGAACTTGCCAACAGTTGTCACCGTGG
>LPNX010464381.1:0-70841 GCA_001517045.1 Pseudotsuga menziesii
TATACCAATCATGGGCAGGTAAGTTGTTTCCTCTCGCAAGGAGAAGGATTATGGTAGTGTACATTACGTTAGGATCTTTTAAATTAAATAGTCTGGCTGTTGCAAATGGAACCCACTTAACAGAAAAGTTGTTTTGTTTGTTTATATGCAGTGGCAACACCTATCCACTTGTAATTGCTGCACATCGACATGAACCTTATCAGGTTGCTGTAGGATTGACTGATGGCGGTGTTTATGTGATTAAGCCTAAAGAGAAATCAGATAATGGAGCTGCTAGTTAAAATCATAAAGATCTTGAACTTCCTCCAAGGTAGCGTAGAGATGGAGTAAAGAATTGTTTATATGTAGTGGCAATACCTATATACTTGTAATCGCTGCACATCCACATGAACCTAACCAGATTGCTGTAGGATTGACTGATGGAGGTGTTCATGCGATTGAGCCTATCAGATAATGGAGCTGCTACTTCAAATCATAAAGTTGTTGAATTGCAAAATTTTATAGACATGAAGTAAAGAATTGCAAAAGTTTATAGTTGACTCTTGTGCCCCCACAAATCTGTTCACAAGGCAGGAGTAAAGTTCGATGATTTCATAGGTCTGGTGAATTTTGACCAAAATAGGAAGCGTTTTTGTCGACCATAATTTTATATTTTTCAAATAATTATTATGAATGTATATATAGATTAAGGGCATTCAAACACCCCAAGACAGATATTTGCATTTTTTTTTATTGTAGAAATCAGAAAGTGTGTAAAAAACTGGCGAAATCGTCATGCTAAGCTGTTCATAATTGGAAAGTCAATTTAATTATTAATTATGTAGTATTTTCTCATGGGCATGCTTTTTAAAGAGCTAGTTATGCATTGGCAGAGGTTCTGTTGGGTAATTTCTGGAAATTGTTGTATTTATCGGTTGGCAGAGGTTCTGTTGTGTAATTTCTGGAAGTTGCTCTATTTTGGAAGGCAATCTGCCACAGCTCTGATTTTTAGTAATTAAAACTAATTTAATTTAAGATGAATATAATGTTCTGTAAATGTATTCTTCATAGTTAGTTATAAATATGTAATGAATAGTATATATCATTTTTAATTAAAATAAATTTAATTTAACATGAATATAATATTGTAAATATTATGTAATTGAATACTAAATATAATGTAATAACTACTAATATGTAATAACCACACATAAAACCACTAAAAATGACTAAAATAGTGACCAATAAATGAGATTAATGACCAAAATTCATATATAAAAGAACAAAAAATTGAGAGACACGTGACCAAACAATGAGATATAAATGACTAAAAAAACAACCAAAATTCGCATATCAATGACCAAAAAACAGTTTTGGTGGCTAATTTGCGGTCTTTTAATACGCGACCAAATTTGGTCATATTCTAGTTTGCTATGTGGTCATTAATTTGGTCATAAATGTGGTCATATATTTGGTCATCGATTCAAATATGACCAAATTAATGACCAAATATATGACCAAATTAATGACCAACTGACAAGCTATAAATGACCAAAATAAAAATGACCAATTTTGGTCGCGTAATAAAAGACCGCAAATTAGCCACCAACGATCGCCAAACCAAAAGTGGTCATTGATATGAGGATTTTGGTCATTTTTTTGGTCACTAATCTCTCATTTTCCACTAGTGGAGTGACTACAGAATATCCTGAGGATCGACATGGTACGACAGGATGGACAGATTACTGATGACTCTAGGATTTACTGAGAGTAAAGTGGATTCCAACCTTTACTTCAGGGTTGAAGGCGGAAGACCAGTGATGCTCCTGTTATGTGTCGATGCACTATTGTTTTAGGCATGGAGGTGTGGACAAGGGAAGTATGTAGTATAGATCCTAAAGAAGTTTGGGATGATGGACTACAAGACTATGGCCACACCTATGGCATCGAACATGAAGTTGTTAAGTGATGCTTCATCAGAGATGGTTGATGCTACGATGTATCGTCAGATGATTGGGTCCTTGATGTACCTGAGACTATATATTTGACTTGCTATGAACACATTGAAGCATGTTCACCTGATGGTTGCAAATCATGCAAGTGTACAATTGATTATGGACTCAAGTATGATGTGAATCAAAAGATTAAACTGGAGGGTTATGTTGATTCAGATTGGGCGGGAAGTGCCATCTATAGGAAGAACACTTCAAGATGTTGCTTCAGAATGGGATCATGTGTGATCTCTTGCTTTAGCAGGAAGAAATCCTGTGTGGCACTGAGAACAGCTGAAGCAGAGTATGTCATAGCTTGTTCAGCTAGTTGTGAGGCAGTATGGCTATGGAAGCTACTGTCTGATATATTTGATCTCCAGTTGGATGCTACTTGTATACATTGTGACAACCAGAGTTACGTGAAGTTGTTAGAGAATCCAATGTTCCATGACAAGTCGAAGCATATCGAGATCAAGTATCACTATATCAGGGATATGGTGCAGAGAGGAGCAATGAAGCTCCTATATGTTGTGACGGAGGAACAAATAGCTGATGTATTGATGAAGCCATTGGCTAGGATGAAGTTCGAGTACTTCAGAGAGAGACTTGGTGTGCTCCTGATTGAGGTTCCTTCCAAGAGAAAGTGATGAGACCCATAGCCATTCTGACATGGTGAGAGGAGTGGTTCCTTCCATGGTCAGATGTAAGGGCTGAGCCATTTTGTCATGGTGAGAGGATTCAGTTCCTTCCATGTCAGATATGAGTGCTAAAGATCCAAAGCCATTCTGACAAGCAGGTCAAATGTAAGGGCTGAGCCATTCTGTCATGGTGAGAGGATTTGATTCCTTCCATGTTAGATATGAGTGCTGACTGCCATTCTGGGAATGGAGGCACCTGGTCAGTTACTAGGAACACTCAGTCTGGGACTGAGAGAGCCATTCTGACGAGCAGTTCAGATGTAAGGGATAAGCCATTCTGTTCATGGCTAAAGGATTAAGTTCCTCCCATGTCAGATGTGAGTGCTGGCCATTCTGTCGAGTAGGATAGATGTAAGGGAAACTACCATTCTCAGGGAGAGTGGAGGCACCTGGTCCGTTACCAGGTATCTTAGTCAGGGACTGGGGGCCATTCTGACGAGGGTGTAGGGTTCAGTTCCTACCAGGTCAGATGTGAGTGCACAAATATTTCATCGCTGTGGTAGGAAGGGTTTCGGCCTGGGTGAGAGTCATTCATCATTGTGGTAGGATGTGTTCCAGCCTGGGTGAATGTGTGGAAATATTTCATCACTGTGGTAGGAAGGGTTCCGGCCTGGGTGAGAGCCATTCATCACTATGGTAGGATGTGTTCCCACTTGGATGAATGTGCCATTCTGAAGAGTAGGTCAGATATAAGTGCAGAGCCATTTCACAGATGTTAGTGATGTGATGTCCTATCATGCTGGTGAATGTGAGTGTTGGGCCTTTTTTATGTGATTGTAGTTTACTACATGATCAGATGTGAGTGTTGGGCATGCCTTTATGATGAGCAGGTCAGATGTAAGTGCTGGGCGAAGACCTACCTGGTGGCTAGGCCTACAACCAGCATGAAAAAGGGTTGGCTCTGTAGAACTTTCTATGACGAGATAGTACACACATGATGATGACCAGAGGAGATCCAGATCGATCTATGATCCAGATCCAGTTATGATGACTCCGAGAGATCCAGATTGAGTGATGATCCAGATCTAGAAGTGATGATCTGGATCGAGAGATGATCCAGATCCAGATCCAGATCGAGTGATGATCCAGATCCAGTGATGATGTTCTATGATGATCCAGATCGAGAGATGATCTAGATCTAGTGATGAAGATGACTTGAATACGAAGATGACTTGAAGACAAAGATGATCCAGTTGATACAGAGAAGAAGACCAGTGCTGAAAATCGTGTCGAAAGAATACCTTCCTAGTTAAGAGGAAGTGTTGATGTATATGTAACATCAGAATGTATTCTTATGTATTGTAACCCGATGTTTATTTCAGGATGTTTCTATTATGTATTTGAGTCATGTTGTCATGCCCCGATGTTCCCATCGGGAAGATTAATAATGTAAACAAGTCTTGTCAATTCATTGTGTAAGTCCCCACAGTTTTGGGGCACTTGAGTTATTATACACTAATTAAGGTGTAGGCTCAAGTAAGTAATTGTTGGTTGGGCCGACATGATTAAGTGCACTTCAAGTGAATGGAAGAATATAAATAGAGAGTGATTCTCTCTATTTATTACTTGTAAATCACATCACCTACTCTCTCAAGTGTGGCGCACTAGTGAAGAAGGAAATATACTGGGACTAGAAGACTACTGCTGTCGGGAGTGCATCTTACTATTTTGGGGTCTTACATCTTGTGGTGATTCTATCTTTGAGGAATTTTCGGGGTTTTCTCCATTTGTGCTCCATTTATGGTTTCCTCGATCAAAACGCTTTGTGTCTCTTGTCTCTTGTGAAGTGCTTATGTTTTATTGCTGTGCTTGTTATTCTCTCAGTGAAAAGATCCTAACATAATGCTAGCTTAAATGTTGAAAAACTAACATTTTTGCACTTAGGAGGGGTGCATTTCTCACCTACCACAGTCACTTATCCTTATTCAACACTAAATGTAACACTTGATTTGTGTTTTAGAGCTCCGATGAACTCCAGTTATGGTTTAGACAAGGCCAGTTAACTATTGAGTCCTCTGATAGTGATTTAGACAAGGTATTCGTTACCTACAGTTAATTAGAGTCTATCAATTCGAATTTCCTCATGTGTATTTGAATTTCATGTGGCTATTAAATCCATTGTACTTCATTGTAATTACTATCTGATTACTTATTTTATTAATGAAAGCATTCATAGCTACAAGCCATTTTTGCACTATTTCATTCTTCAATTGCTGAGTAAATTGTGTGATCTATTTTGTGAGTTTTGTGTTTGTCTACAGATCTATGTGCTCAATTTAATACCCATAACAGATAATATAATTAAACATTACAAGATAAGATCCCCACCCTGGCATCACACAAGCTACTATCACGTTGACCGTTATTCAAGAGTATATCCATCTCTAGGCCGTTTCGGCTTGCCCTATATAACTCCATCTTCTGAAGTGGTTGAGGTATGAAAATGTATAGATGGTGAGAGGTGAAGGTTGAAGTACGAGAAGTGTTGAGTTCCTTCGTAGATAGCCACGGCTGTGTGGTTTGAGAAGTTAACTCGACAAGGGGTATTGATGGCTGGCGAACATGAAATTGTGTTTTTTCATCATCCTGGTTATCTACACCAGGAAATCGCCAACCACCGGGGCACAAATGTTAAACAGCTAGGGAGGTTCAACTATTTCCACACATCCCTACCCTCAAATGCACTATGCATGGGTTTTTACATCCCGATGACACTTCTTCGATACCTCCAATTGCAGTCACGCCCTCCAAAGTCCCAACACACAATGGTCATGAAACTATTGGAGAAAATGCTCAGTCTGGGATAGTGGAGGTCCGAATCCTTCATCAGTGCCCCTATCGTCTCCACATAATGACTTCCCCATGGGTGAGGAGGAGGTCAAACACACACCCAGCTATGTTTCCTATGAGAAAACCCTCCTCGTAGGAGGGAGAAAGTGGTACAAGGATGATAAATCTCTTAAGACATTTGTCATCATCAAGTGCATGGCAAGCCTTTTCCTACTATCCCTCCTATAACCATGTTAACAGATGAAGGAAGGGCTGGGAAAATGATCAAGAACCAGGGCATGGGCGTTCTTGTTAGCCTTTGAGGAACAAGGTTTGAAATAAGAAGGCTGGTTAAATGAGGCAAAAAATCATGTCTGAAACAGTCCAAGTTGGCAACTGACCGTCAACAAGAAACATAGGGATCGCTTTCACATATCATGACAAATAAAAATTTGCGCTATCAGTCCGCATTAACACGCACTACAGATCCATGATGTTTATTCATATTTGTAAATCGTGGCAATAGTTCCATTTTCTCGACTGTTAACGTATGATTGTGACTAGAAACAGTTTTTTTAGGTTTGTTTCAGAGAGTAATATCAACACTGAAACAGTATAAAAATAATCCCGATAGGGGGAGATAGGAGTTGGTTGGTTGGGAAACCTTCAAGGGCCGAGGCTCTCCATTTTTAATAGTATATGTTCTCCATGTTATGAATAAAATTGCAGAGGAAGGATTGTCTTTCAAGACAGAGATTCTTGTGTCATTGCTTCTTTCAATATGTATTTTCTTTATGTGAAATGTTCATCTCGTTTTCATTCCACTTTGTTAATTTCTTTCATATCTGAAGTGAGTGTATAATAGTTTGGAATTCATACATGCTATGCTCCATCTATTATTTCAGAAATTCGTTAGGTTTTCTTCTAAATTTATGCATAATTCATCTTGTTGGTGTTCTGCATGATGGGTTGTTCCCTCTCATATACTAATCACCCGCTAAATATATACTGATTTCAAGATCGATGGTTATCTTGCCTTTGTTTGTAAATCCACGCCATTCTTTACCTCCTCCAAATGTTCCTTACTCGGACCTTTGACTCGATTGCTAATAATCCCTTACCCTGATAGTCCCACCTGCATCTCACATTAACCCACTTCATTCCATTCAAGAGTTTGGCCTCTTGACCACTCTTGATCAAATATTCTAGGTGAAGTAAACGTGAAAAAAAGCAATAGATCCCTCTCTAACTACGCAAGGCTAGAGGCGCAGTCTAAAGCGGTTCTTCTATTTCTTGGGAGAGAACCCTTTTTTCTCCTAAACCTATGGGCATGATCCCAACTCTAGCACCTCCCATGTTCAGATGTAAGTGCTGGGTGGGCCTTTCTAACTGGTTCAGATATAATTCCTGAAGAAGATGAAGGCCTAGATGGATTCTAGGCCCACAATGAGCATGAAAATGAGATGGATCTATAGAAATTCCTACGATGAATAGAATTGAGAGATAGCACCATTTGCTTGAGATAACAAGAGTAGTGCCAATTATGATGATCCAGTGATGATCCAGCTTTGATGATGATCTAGTGATGGTCCAACTTTGATGACGATACAGTGATGATCCATCTTTGATGATGATCTAGTGATGATCTATCTTTGATGATGATCCAACGATGATCTAGTGATGATCCAACTTTGATGATGATCTAGTGATGATCCAGTTTTCATGATGATATAGAGAAGAAGACTTGTGCTAATGAATTATGAAAAGAGAATACCTTCCTAGTTAAGAGGAAGTTTTGATGTATTTGTAACATCGAAATGTATTCAATTGTATATATTGTATTCCTTGTATTTGTAACATCGATGCTCCTATCAGGAGAACCACTTGTATTTCTTTGTACCCTGATGTTCCTATGGGGAGAATTACTAAAAGTCATGAGAATTCCCCTACGTTGTATGTTGGGTCATTAGTATCCTAGTTGTCATTACTCAAGCCTACATAACTAATTTAGGATTACTCAAGCCTGCATAACAGAGTTAAATCTTAAGTGAATGAAAGAATATAAATACAGAGTGAGCCTCTCTATTTATCAGATTCACACACACTCAGTTGTAGAGCATAAATGAGAGAGAGAAGAAGCTGGGACAAGAGAGAGAGAGAGAGACAGAGAGAGAGAGAGAGAGAGAGAGAGAGATAACTACTGTCGAGAGATCATCTTTGTATATTTGGGTTTTAATTTTGGTGCTCATTCTATCTTTGAGGAAGTTGTTGGGTTTTGTCCTTTATAGTTTCCCCAAGGAAAATCATTGTGTCCATTGTCTATTGTGATTGATTGATGTGCTTATTATTCTCTCATATAAGATCCTAATATCATATAGCTTAAATTATAAAAATATAACACAAGAACATAGATAATACATGATAAGCATCATATTCATTGTAAAAATTTAATTTACGTATTTTTGGTTTGTTTGATATCATAGTTTATAAATATCCAAGTATTGATGTCATTGATTATTTGAAAATTAATCTACTTTTTTGGTGTTGTTATGTGTGTGTTTTTAGTGAGCATAAAAACTATAAAAAAAAACATATGATGGAATATCCATAGGATTCAATCTACAAGAACACTAAAACCATAGAAAACAAGAACACCGACTGTAACTACAACCCTCAGAATCGACTCTCGATGACTATCCCCTACAATCATCTCTCACTAATAATAATCAGATTGTATGGATACCACCCTCTAGCCATCGATTACTTAGACATATATAATACATCTCTCATCCTCATATCTATAACTAGGAACAAATATGCAAACAAATGATTTACAATCAAATGACAGGTGCTCTCATCTTGGCACAAAAAGCTATCATACCCAAAAAAACATATATTGGTCATCCAGAAAGATTTTTCAATAAAATGAAATGTGTTTCTTACAGGAAACATTGATCCTGATGCACTAGAACAGGTATCACAACAAAGAAATGTGAATATAGGGTCGAACCAAATCATATGGTTTCACCCCTCTCAATAAAATAGAACCAAAATTACAATTTATGGTTAAGAATAAGAAGAAAAGAAAGAAGGTAACGAGAATAGAAACTCATATTTAATGAGATTAATCATTCCTCCATGCAGATCCTAACATTGAAAAAATGATCACTCAAACAACCAATCAACCATCATTTCACATATACCAAATAAAATAATGTAATGAAAACATAACATAAGAGAAATACTTATCTTAAAATATGGGTAACTGGCTGCAGCAAGACAACTTTCCTCCCAGTCGTAGACACCTTCAATCCTTCCTTGTTTGAACAGGCCACCCCTGATATAAGACCATTGATCCATGGGTATATTCTCTCTTAGTCTCACTACTCTTGAAACTACCTCTAATGGGAGACACAACGCTTCCCACTACTAGTTTCATGTCTGTCTTCACTACCTATGGGATGTGACCTAGCTCTCCATTCCTATTTCTTGGATTTTTGTGTGAGAAGATGGACTAGTAGAGTGATATAATGGAAGCTAAGAGAAAAAATAGACGCATTTCAAGTTTCAACACACTCTCAATATTATCAACATTCCCAACACGATTAGATAGCATAAATCACATGCTCTAAGGCTCAAGATTAACTTCAACAAGGAGATGGCATATGAATTTATAGCATAAGGAGGAAAACTCTAACCCAAAGGGTTCAACACACATTAGAGAGAGGTTATAATTTTTAATCTTCATCATGGATAATTAACTTGAATTAGTGGAATTGTGGTTTAGTGAGAGATTTGCTTTCCCGAATTAGCACTATGAGGAGGAGTTACCCAAAAGCTAAGGAGTGGAGCCATCAAGAGCACATGGAGGCACACTAATGCATGAAGGGGATACAAAAAATCAAGTAGGGATAAATAGGTGAGAGAGGGCATCCAATAGGTTCATAAATATCATGGAAGCACAAAAAGAGGATGATCAATGCATGTTGTAAGAGTGGAATCTATAAAATAGCTTGCATCCACTAAAAACTAGGAAAAGGGATCATAAATTAGCATAAACACATAAATGTGAGGTAATATTTTCCCAAGGAGGGATCCCTAGGAAAGAGGGGCACACTAAGGTGTGCAAAACATGCAATATTAGCTCCATAGTCCATAATTATTGAGAATAGGGTAATTGTACAAGGTTTTGGAGACCAACATTATTAATCTCACTAAGGTGCAAATATGAATTTGGATGGACAAAATTAAGCCACCAACAAGTTATAAGGTGCTAGGGATGTCCCCATTCCCCCTCACTTTGTGGAATATATGGTCCCCCATACTCATTTAGTTTCCTTTGTTGAGAAAGTTGTTTATTTAATAAATCATTAACAACATTCAAAAATAGTTGAGATTCTAGTAATAACATTAACATCAATAATAGTGCCAAAGTACAAAGTCATGTTATTAAACATTAATAATAAGTCCTTAATTAAATTAATCATACAAAGTGGCATAATTCCACAATCATATGAAATAGCATAAGTCCATAATGCAAGAGAACATAAGTCACATGAAGGATCATAACTCTAGGGATTAACAAGTGGGGTACTACATATCCCTCCCCTTAAACAATGCATCGTCTTCAATGCATATTGCATACACGTCGTATAATTTCAGAATAGGTGAGTTCATGCTTCCCTCAGGGTATCCTCCAGCTCCCAAGTGGCATCCTTAGGAGTGTAATGGGTCCATTGGACCTTTACTTGCCTGATTTATCGATTCTTAAGTACCTTGACCTTGCTGCCCAAAATGGAAATAGGTTGTACTAAAAAATCCCCTTCCAGTTCCACCTAGATCATGATCCATTCAATCACATGATTAGTACCATGTTCATATATATATATAGATATCAATAAAGAAAATAAAATCACTCTAACTACTTGGATCACATTCCAATCAATTACATGGTTAGTATCAGGTATATACTTTTTCAACAAAGACACATGAAACACATTATGTACTCTAATGCTAGCAATTAGGTCGTTCTCATAAGAAACATTTCCTATATTAGCTAAGACCTCAAAATTTCAACATTATCTGACAGCTAGCCTGGAGCAATTTCCCAAGTTTAAAGAAATCTTCTTGGGTTTGACTTTCAAAAACACATGATCTTCAACTTGAAACTATCTGGCGGTCCTGTTCTAATCTGCATAACATTTCTTCCTGTCTTGAGCTACCTTTTTATTCTTCTTTATCTTAACCATCTGATCCTCCATATCCTTTAATAATTCTGGCCCAATAATGACTCTATGTGTTGGGTTATCCAAAATGATGGGAGTATTGCACTTCCTTCCATACATGGCCTCAGAAAGACTCATATTCAAAGAGGAATGATATCCATTATTATAAGAAAATTCCACCAAGTGTAAATAATCTTCCCACTTATATGGCGTATCCATCATATATATCCTTAACATATCTTCAATTAATTGGTTAACTCTTTATATTTGTCCATCTATGTGTGTGTGGTATGTTGCACTCATATTTATACTTGTACCAAACCCATTGAACAATCCTTTCAAAACTTAGAAGTAAGTTTTGAATATCTTTCTCATGCTATAGCGTTCAGAATACCATGCAATCTAGCTACTTTTTTCATGTAAATATTTGCAATGTTTGCTACTTTGTGAGTTGTCTTTACTGGAATGAAGTGTGCTACCTTAGTCAACTTATCTACCACAACCATGATCAAATCATTTTGCAATATCATCTTAGGTAATTTGGCGATGAAATCCATCGTCACTACATCCCATTTACATTCTGGTATAGACAAGGGATGCAACAATCCCTCTATATGTCGATGCCAACTTTAAATTTTTGAAATTCCATGCACCTAGCTATATATTCTGCAACATAATTCTTCATCCCTGGAAAATATTATTGTTTCCTTACTACTGCTACTGTTTTTTGATAACCTGAATGTCTAGAATAATGGCTGTCGTGTATTTCCTTCATAACCATCTTCCTTATATATCCAAAATTTGGCACATAAACTCTATCTTTGTGCATGAGTATCCCATTTTCTTTAAATTTATACTTATCAAATTTCTATGGATTTTTCTGTTGTTTCAACCCTTCTTTCACTTGCTAAGAAATTTCATCTGTAACAATGGCTTCAATGATATTATCCTTCAAATATGATGTGCTAGTGTTGATAGCTGCTACATGCATCACATGTATCTTCCTACAAAGCGCATCATCTACTTTATTTTCCTTACCTTTGATATGATTTATGTCAAATTCATATTCACATAATAAATCCATCCACCTCTTCTGTCTTGCATTCAAATTAGGATGCTCAAACAAGTATTTTAACTCATCATGGTCAGCTCTCAACTAAAACCATTTACCCATTAGATAATGTCTCCACATCTTTAAAGCATGGATGATATATTCAACCTCCAAGCCATGGGTGGCATAGTTATGCTCATGCTCCTTCAACTTTATATATTCGTAACTAATCACATGCCCATCCTGCATTAATACTCCACCAATGCCTTACTTACATGTACCTGTGTATACAACAAGGTTTCCTTCGTGGTCCACAATTTTTAGTAATGGTGCACTGGTAAGCATTTTCTTAAGTTTTTGAAAAGTATCTTCACACTTAGAAGTCCAATCAAACTTTACACCTTTATTTTGCAAATATGTGATAGGATGAGCCAAATTTGAGAATCCTTTGATGAACCTTCACTAGTATCCAGCTAACCCCATGAATGATCTAAATTCTAATACATTATTAGGTGTTTACCATTCCATAATGGATCTTATCTTCTTAAGATCTATTGTAGCACCTTCTTCATATACGATATTCCCTATATAGTGGATTCTTCATTGATAAAAAAACAATTTCTTAATTTGGCATACATCTGGTGTTCTCTAAGAACTTGCATTACTAGTCTTGAATGTTATTCATGATATTATTTTGTGTTGGAATAGATAAGGATGACATCCAAGAATACAATCACAAACTTATCTAAGTACTTTCTGAAGACTCCATTCATTAAACACATGAATACTGCATGTGCATTTGTTAAACCAAAAGGTACTACTGTGAACTATAATCTATGAAAAGCCATAGAGTTCCATCTTTCTTCTTCACAAATATCACATGAGCTCCCCAAGGTGAAACACTAGGCCTTATGTAACATTTCTTTAGTAATGGTGTGTGCCGAAGTTTTTTCCTTAAAATACTCAAATTGTTGCATGATTTCACGAACCTGCAACTGGACTTTATTGGAGATACTCTAAAAATTAGTCAAAGTCTATTCGATGGGGTGACCCTCGATTGCCTTGCTGTCAACCATTTTTTGATTCTCTTGAAATTCTTGGAGCATGGCGACGACCTTAACAGCTAACTGGCCACCAATTTCTTCAAATTCATCGAGCTTCTCACGGCTCCTTTGTTGGTGTTCTTGGGCACGAGCAGCTCGCTGCTGTAGATCCTTTAGTTTTTTGGCCTAGGTGATCTGCACCATTAGTGGCATGGCCTTCAACGACATATTCAGGGTTGTCAATTGACCCTCTGTCTCTTGCACTTGCATAGTTAATTGATCAAGTTGCTCATCCTGAACAATACTTTGCCAAAAGTGCATGGTCATCTCCATAATAGTTTTGGCCTCTTGCTCCATAGTGCTGAACTGAATGGTAATTTCATCAATGGAATTCTTGCAGTCCGCAACCTACTATGGTGACGTTGTGGGTTGCACCTGGGCCTAGAGCAACAAGTTATTGTCCTGGAGCTGAAGCAGAGTTTTCCCCAATCATTTGGCCTTTTCGACTAGGGTAAACCCTATGGTGTTGTAAAAAATGTTCTGGCAGGCATAAAAAATAGCCTGCTCAACCTCGCTGCACCTTGCACATAGCTACACCTGTTCAACAATCAGGAGGTCTTGCGACTTTTTGAGTTCGGTAATATCTTCAATATCCTTTCACTGCACCTTAGCTTGTGTCACCTTCAGCTAGGTTATTTCTTATAACTTCTCTTCTTCTAATTGCATGCGGACCTGGTGTAGCTCCTGGGCTTCCTTCTTCAGCTTCTCAGTGGTATTCCGAGCCTCGACATAGCCCTCAGCCAAATATTTTTACTGTGCCTCCAACTCCATGGCGGCGCCATGTTGAAACTCGACCAACATTGTAGTAGACAGTTTCTTCAAAATCCAAAGTCACACTATAGATTGGGTGCAGCTACTGGTGGACTTCTTCACTACCAGTGTCGATCATAGTAGGGGGAACTTGCACGTTTTGGGCCCAGGGCTAAGTGTTGATCGACGGGATATCCTGCAACAGAGATTGTGATGATGGTTGCTTTGAAAGAATATAAAAAATGTACTCCATTTTAGTTCTTACCACACCAAATTCTTCATGATTGGTTTCATTGATCACCATAGTCGTAGCAATAGATGAATCAGTGACATCTTTGACAAGATGCTATAGTTGGTATTCCATCCCCAGTTTGGTACCACTGTCGGCTTCGTACTTCTGCTACCACTTAGTGCATGTCTCCTCCCACATCTGCTGTTCTATATCTTTAGGATCCATTGATGACTTATTTTCAGAGTCATGGGTGCTCAATTTCAGTGGGGCAGGGTCTTCAGGGACCTAGGGGGTAGATCCTTATCTAGTTCCTATTGAGTCACCGGGATGCACCAGTCTCCCCGCCATTCTTACACAATCGCATCCATATATTCCATGGTTACCTTATAAGGCAATGGTAGCCATTGTCGATCAAGGTCCCCCGTGGCTTGAATATGAATGGAGTGGGGCCCAATGGAGAACCAAAGTATCCGTTGATACTTAGTCGTAATGTAGGGAGAAAATCTAGGAAAAACAATGACAACCACCTACATCGCTTCCCAATAGATCCAAAAATGGATATCACAGTCTGTTTGGCAACTAGGTTCTTCGAGCCACCATAGGTTCTGATAGCGGGCACCGCGGAAAACCTTTACTTCCTCAACCTCCATTGGTTAGTAGTCCTCTGGTTCCATCCAAGCAACATGAGTGATAAGAATCAAAATCCAACTATAAGAAAAGGGTCTCCTGGTCTGCGTAGCAATTGCATCTTCGAGCAACTAATTCAACAAAAATAAATACCAATTCATTTGTACCTGGTCAGCACATTTCTGGGCACAGGAGACAACACCCGAATTGTATTGGACTAGTTGATTTCTGTGAACAACCTTGCTAGGCATAATTCTTGCACCAATGCACATCGTTATGAGTTAATATTGTCAGTGCGATAAGCCATACCATCCCATTGTAACCCAAACCTATCCTTTAGCTACTTTGAGAGTCTCTTATCTGTATCTCTTCCACAAATATATTACGTCGATTCCTCCCCAGCCTTAGGCAAAACAATAATGTTGGAAATCGAGTCAATGGTTAAAGGGATCGTTGTATTCAGCCAAAGTGTCCCTCCCTGGAAACATGCCAACAGTTGCTTTACACATGCATGTGCTTCATTCAAATGGCCAAAATGGGGCATATTGATGAGCCCCAATAACCCATAATTTTATAATCCACTGGCCCATGGTTTCAGAATTCGCTGAATGGGGCCACCGGGCGTTGTATGGATGAATTCATATGGCTCATCTTGAACATCCTTAAGAAATAGCAGGTCGTGATCATCGAACTTGGGCCTCATCAACGCAGGGATGATATAAACTGAGCATGTCATCCCTTTCAACAATGCTAGCAACTTGGGCAGGTACATCTGATTCTTCGACATCTGCCGTGGTTTGGCTCCTGGACACGTAGGAGAAACATATCCTAAAATATCATTCACCGAGACACCTCGGGGTGCCATGGACTCAACAGCTCCTAAGTGGGATAGCCTAGTCTATGCAGTTCATTCTTCGTGCACCTTCGTAGATGTGTGAGTTTTCCTCTTCTCTTGTGGAGTAGGACTGGGTCTCTGCATCTACCGCTTCCACTTCAGAATGGATGGCGAACCCACTCAAATACTCATGATTTCCTCTTCCACAGCCATGGGCCGAACGGGGAACTCATAGTCACTCAAAATTTCAATAGTGTCAATGCCGCTTAGCATCCCTTTTCCCTCAAATCCTAAAAATGCACTCAACATCCCACACTGCACTTCACTTCGACAATCTGCACAAACTTATCAACTGAAAATACACTCAGTACTCTCGCAACTGAACAATGCCATCTGATGCATCTTAGGTGTTTAATAGCCACTTCCAATTCCAAATCCATCATTACCAAATCTAAATTCATCATTATTTCCAAACTGGGTATTAATGGCACCAAATCCACCGACGATCTTATGCTTCTAACGTTTGGATCACTCATTAATGTGGGTTGCTTCAACAAGCACCACCAACGAACTGATTTAACTACCTTTATCCATTACTTGATTTGACCACCCCACAACCCGACAACTATCACAAAGGGTCAACCAACTACTCCTAACAATTGTAACCTTGCACTACTGAACTAAAATCCTCATGATTTTTTTTTAAATAGAACTTCAAGTGGTGCACAACGTCGGCCCAATTCTATATGGATTGAAGCGACTCTTGTTAATGAGCTTCAGCAATATTGCACCATCTAACTACTATAACTGAACTGCACCACCAGATGTAATGGACTGAACAAGATAGGGACCTAACTAGTGCATTTGTAACTTACATAGATGCTTGATAAACTTATTGTCATATAACAACACCAAATATCCCGTTGCAAACTGTTTGTGCTTAATATGGCGATCATTCCATGCCTTCTATCAATCCTTCACAACCTGTTGCTGGAAGCTTGCTATGAAACAATCTTCTTCAAGTTGAATCAACTCCGTAGCATGTTCTTCCAATGCCGCTACATCCTCCATACCCGTTGCTGCGGCAATGTACAAACTGGTAACGATATATTCCATAGGCATGTCTGCCTCTTTCCCATAAACCAACTTAAATGGTGTATTACCTATTATCCATTTTCACGTAGTACGATATGCCCATAGAACTATAGGAATTTTTAATCCCCATTCATCGCAGTTATCGTTACATACCTTGGTCAGTGCTGTCACAAAATTTTTGTTAATGGCCTCAATAGTACCATTCGCTTGCAGGTGATATGGCGTACGTCGCTTATGTTGTATCTGGAGCTCTTCAGTTATTGATATTACTGTTTGGTTGACAAAGTGACTACCCTAGTCGCTCATCAGGAATCTAGGACACCCAAATTGCATCACAATGTTCTCAAAAATAAAATGTGCTACTGTCGCAGTGGTACAATCAACAACTGGTGCAGCCTCCGCCCACCGAGTTAGGTAGTCAGTTACAGTAATAATATAGCGGGCACTAGTACACTTACCTCACAGATTGATAGGACCCACAAAGTATATAGTCCATTTATTAAACGGTTGTAAAGTCACCTACGGCATCGGCCGCATCTCATCCCTCCGCGATGGTTTACTAATCCATTGGTAGACATCACAGCTCCTTGCATAGTCTGTGGCATCATTATGAAACATGGGCCACCACAGCCTAGAACACAACACTTTTCATGCAGTAGCATGGCCTCCATAGTCACCTTTTGCGATTCCTGCAGGTGCTTCTTCTAGAATGGGACCATGCTCATACGGTAAGAAGCACTGTCGCAATATTTCATCCGATCCAAGTTTATATAGTTGTCCAGCAATTAGTTGAAAATTGGAGGCTTTTATGACTAGCTGCTTCTTTTGGCTAATCGACATGTCTGCTGGGGCGACACCAGTAGACAAAAACTGAATTATTGGTGCATAGTGATCATCTGTGACTTCAACTCGAAACAATTGCACATCTGGCAAGCCATCATCAATATTGGTTGGTTCTTCACCATTATCAACAAGTGACAGATGATCTGGGCCACGATTCAACCATCCTAGCTTTACCACTATTTCAAAATCAAACTCTTGGAACAAAAGAAACCACCTACAGATTATCCCCCCCAACACAAGATCATTGACTATGTATTGCAAAGTATAATGATCAATGAACATATCAAAGTGTCCACCCAACAAATAGTGCCTGAATTTTTGTAGTGAATCAACCATCGCCAGACCTTCCCTTTCAGTCGTGGTATAATTTCCTTCAGGAAATGATAAATTTCTATTGGATATGCTATTGGATTATCCAAGTCGCCTTCGCCTGGATGCACAAGAACAAATCCTAGTGCAGTAGAAGAGGCATCAACATGCACATGGAATTCTTTATTCGAATCAGGAAAAAACAATATTAGTGCAGAGGCCATCTTGGCCTTTAGGGTGTTGAAGTTTCCTTGACATTTCAGAGTCCATTCAAATGCAGCGTATTTCTTTAACAACTTTTCCATGGGAGTGGTAATAACAGCGTATCCCATTATAAAGTTGCGATAGTACTATGTATGTCCCAGTGTTGCTAGAGCATATTTACATTCATCGATGGTGGTAAACCGAGGATCAACGCAATCTTCACCAGATATACCAATAGACCTTCTTTGCATACAATGTGCCCAAGTAGTATTCCAAAGGGTGCATATAAAATACATTTTTTTGAATTGAATGCAATCTGATGCTGTCTACACTGTTCTAGTATTAATTGTAGATTGTCCAGATGGTCTTTAACCAAGCCATAGATGGTCTAGTCATCCATATATACCTGCAGGAATTTTTGAATAAAATATTTAAATACAGTGAAAACTACATGGAGAATACAGTGGGTGCATTCTTCAGCCCAAATGGCATGATGGTATATTGGAAATAGCCCCACCCAGTGACAAATTTAGTCTTATGGCGATCCTCCTTCGTAATCGGGATCTGGTGGTATCCCAAAAATCCATCTATGAAGGAATATACCTCCTGGATGCCTACACCTTCCGAGACTTCATCTGTGAAAGGGGTCAGGAACAAACCATGTACACATGCATCATTTAATTGTCTCAGATCAACACAAATGTAGATTTCACCAGTATTCTTATCTTAGACCACCATCAGGCTTATCCACTATGATTCTTCTATAGGCTCAATGATCCCAGCATCAAGATATCTATCGATCTAAACTTTCACACGATCCTTGTATCACGGGTTCAGCCTATATGGCCTCTGGCAGACTCGTTTTGCATCGAGCTTGAGTGGAATATTCATTTCTACCAAGTCATTGAGGATCCCCTTCATTTCTGAAAATCACATTGGGAAAAGATCCTGGAACTCATGCAGTATATCTGTAATTTTGGACATCGTCTCTTTTCCCCAATAGTCTCCAACATTG
Source organism: Pseudotsuga menziesii (assembly GCA_001517045.1). NCBI lineage: Eukaryota > Viridiplantae > Streptophyta > Pinopsida > Pinales > Pinaceae > Pseudotsuga > Pseudotsuga menziesii. The sequence continues at coordinate 18,727 of LPNX010464381.1, forward strand.
GCAAATTTAGGATTCTTTGTTGTCCCAATGTCAACTTTTTGAATCCTAAGTGGTCGGTTCATCGATTCCATCAGTATGCTGGGAGCCGCAACACCATGGCTTCCTTTGGATTTTGGAATATTAACAATGTGTAGCTCATCATCATCTTCAGGTTCCGCATACAAGTTGTAGCACATCATCATGGATTGGATGGAACAATTTACACGAGGATCAACGGGGTATCCAATAGGGAGAAATTTCAGTACTACATCATGGATAATGTACAAAGCATTACATACCTCGGGGTTGGCATCCTGGAAGCTAAACGTTTACACAAAGCGAACAGACAACTCCTCCCAAGTGGTAATGGTTATGCGCAATTATGCCGCCACATACCAAGATCTTGGCATTTCTTCTAGAGTATGAACAAAAGCGTTTACCCACTCATCTCTGGGCCACGATGTATGTAATCTCTGACATTCGATCAAATCAATAGCAGGGTCATTTCATCCATCATATCTCCCAGCATGGTATACCTCTACATCGCCAAAATAGACCATCATCAATCTATGGCACTGCTCCCAGTCATGGATCGTTTGTTTGTGCATCACCCACCATTGAGTCGGAGTATCCTTCAGTGCTACATCAAGAGATTATATCCATTTGTAGTTCAAACACCTTCTCTTCAAATTCTTGAAAGAAATCAGACAGTCCTAGTAGTCCTTCATAAATGGGAAACTCGACAGTCTCAGTCGCAACATGTCGGGGAGACTGTGTAATCAACCCACACTTTCAGAATGATACCTCATGCAACCTATTCTGCCAATTTTCTAGAGCATCGTCAAAGTCAAAGGATGCAAAACTTGCACTGCGCCATCCAAGTTCTCCATGGACAATAGGTTGGATATAGTCCTCGGAGATGTTATAAGCATGATCCCAACTTCTCCTGACTTCATCTTTTACTGGTTCGATATGTCGTTGTCCTTCATGAGGGTCCATAGGAGAAATGACCCTCACATCCTAGTTTTCAAATGTCATAACAGATTTTTTGAAGTTGATGACTGCCATGCTATCATTAGCCCATCCAATTCCTAGTAGTGCAGGGTAGGAAGCACCATCTGCTACAACTTCTATCATGTCAAATTCAACACATGTTTTCATACGTTCAATTTTGACAACCAAGTTTGAAACATGACCAATGGGCTAAACCTTCGCCTGGTTGGCTAACCACAACTGTATCGATGACCATCCCAATGTTGGATTTCCCATCAATATTGAAGTTTTATTTGTCAGGATGTTTACATCTGACCCAAGGTCCAAAATGACCGATTAAACCTCATAATCTCCAATTTGGACATTCATCCTCATATCCTTGTCGGTCTTCCATTTTTGCAAGAAATTCATAGCGAATTCCTTCATTGTCTTATCCAAGAGGTGAAATAATTACTCAAGCTTGACAAGGGCGTTTGAGTCCCTTGCTACCAATAGGAAACTCTCAAATAACTTACGCAGGGTACCATACTACCACGATGGTCCTACCTCTATAGATGGATCAAAATAAAATGGCATATCAACAATTGGTAACTTACCCGGATTTCTCCCAATTTCGTTTCTTGCGTCAAAGAAGGTATCTTTCTCTGTAACAATGTCAAATGTGACCTTATTCTTACCAGTGAGGTGAACTTGTAGCAGTGGTCCATCATCTCCATTTGTTGAACCAATGCCAGTGACATTTCCCACATTGACATCCTTCATCTGCGGCTTGGCTTGAATAGTGGCAACTATCAATTCCTGGTTCAATGGTGGTTTTTGATTCAATGGTTGATTCATCAGTTGGTTCTACGTCTGAGGTAGGTTCTGAGTCTGAGTTTGTAGTGGGACCTATTTCTACATTATCTATTGGTTCTATACTTGGAATGCAAGTTGATTCTGATTCGGTACATTCTCTAACTGAGGAATTTGTCTCACTTTCCATTTTGCAATCAACTGGGAGAAACTTTCAACATTATGATTGTTAGCTGCACAATATGTGCACTACACATTTTCACTCCCTCTGCTAATGACCAAATACCCCACAGGTGTAGCACTGGATAGATTCACGACCTCGTCCTCCTTCATGGCCAAATCCTCCTTCTCAACCTCTGAACCCCCGCGCAGAATTCTCCTCGGACTCCTCCTTGTTGAAGCTGCGATTGGGGCATTTGTTGCCATCATGGGTTAGGTTGTTGTTGGAAATATTGCATGGCTTGAACATATTGTGTATGATTATACTGTGGTCATGGTGCCTAGTTATACTGTGGCTCTACCATTATTTATGGTTGTGGTGTGAACTGTGGTTGCACCATAAGTTATTACTGACGTTGCATAGAGGCATACTACAATGGAGGCGGTGGTGTATACAGTAATTTTTATATTGGTTGTGCTACTTGTGGTTGTTTTTGGGCTATCCGAGGGTCCTCTCCTTTCACAAAGTATGAATCATACGTCCTTTCCTGGAGAAAATCATAAGTGCGAAATTTTTTTTCGTCATGTCCAACTAATCAACAAAATGTATAGTACAAACTTTCTGCTTTGGTTACCTTCTTGTGCATGTAATCACAGTTCTCGTGTCGATTCCCATAGAACTAATAGATGCAAAACCATGGTGTGCCAACACCACTCAATGGGTTGGGGGCTTCTGAAAACAAATAGTTCCAAAATGTCGGACATGTATCCTTGGTATGTCTGCTTGCATGGAAATGGGTGCACCAAATATCATCACGATCTTCCTTAGCCTTTTTTATGTCTTGCAATTGCAGCATTAAATTGGCCAACTGCGCCTGAATCTGATTCATTCCAACAGCGGTTTCCCCTACTGGTGATGCCTCCAATTTCATCATGGTCTCCAAAGCCTCACTCTGCATCGTAATATTTTTTTGCATTAATGGTTGACAGATATGTAGGACAATCACTACGGTAAACCATTCTTTATGTTGAACATCGCTCATCTGAAAACTGACCTAATCCATCAATGTCTTAAATTGCTGGTCAAAATCCCAAATTGTTTCATTAGGGAATTATTTGATCTCTTTTAGTTCAGTAATGTAATGAGCTTCGGACTTAGGCTTCTTAAATTCCTCAAATAGCCCTGCTCTGATCTCGTCCAATGTTTTTGAAGTACCTCCCTGAGGAACCCATGTGAATCTCATAAACCATTCCAATGCGTGGCCCCTTAGAGTAGTGGCTAGCTGAATTTTCTTGACATCCTCATCGATAGTTTGTCGAGCAGTCCAAATTTCTTCACATAAGAACCAATACTACTCTATATCATCAGTACCATTTCCATTGAATATTGGAAACTTCATTTCATCTCCTGCCATTCTAGAGCTTCTTCCTCCTACCAGTGCTCTATTACTAGACTGTTGTTGACAAGTCGGGAAAGTCAACGTAGAATGCACGTTCCTTCCTTGTGGTGGAGTAGTGTGCAAAGGAGTAGACACGTTACTACTGGGGTTCGATCTTGTTGTTATTCTGGGTGTAGCTTAGGCCTATATGTCCTCGTCGTAAAAAAATCTCGCTTCGTCCCATGTGGTTGTTCTTCATGATATCGCACTTCGAATTCAGCAAAACCTTCTCTTGTCCTCTGCCTATTTTCTCGAAACCTTTCTCCTCCCCTCGTACAACCACTTATTTCTTCAACGACCTTTACATTCTCACCAGAACTCATGCCCATCTACCCCTTATTTCCTTATGCATTTCCCCCCTTTCTGTTGTGGTGCCTACATTTCCTGTACACCAAAGTTCCACTACTCTTGGTGCATCTTTAGGATACCCTTTTCACATACTATTTTCTTAATCGATAGTTGCAATGACAATACGAACCTTCCACGAGGTCCACTGAAAAACTCCCTTTCCGCTTCGCTGAAAGATTTATGAGTATCAATAGTAAAATCAGTGATGTATCCTTCTCAGATACTATCCAACCATACCTCAACTACCCGTGATGCCTTGTTGTTGGTTTCTTGCAGTGCTTAGATCAATTCTAGGGTCCAAGATGTCAGCTATTCTCCTTGAAATTGTGTCTTTCGCTTAGCGAAATTTTCCAACCATTCATGCAAGAGCACAAGGAATTCACAAAAGAACCATTCATTAGGGCCATCGTGGATGTATATATCCAACCAGTGGCCTGTCGACGGCTTAGGATTCTGATTTTCGGCTTCAGCAAACTCCCACCACTTTAGATCAAACCATCCCTCGATCTTTGATTGAGTTGGATGCCAGAACATATCCTCCTCCTATTTTCAACTCGGTCCCGACAATGGAACCATTTTTTGGTGAAGCCCACCAACAAAGCTTCGTCGAGAGGGGTTCCCACTCTGTCAACGCCCTACAGCACACTCTCCCTAAGCATTGGCCCAAATAGGTTTTACCCTTCCTAGCAACATCCACGAAGAAGATGAGGTCCCACCCGAGGTGTTCAAGGGAGAGCTGTCAAAATCGAGTTTCCGATAGTGGGAGAGGAAGATATGCAGATCTGACAGAGGGACATCATGACTTATGTGATCATCATACAGTATCAAAATATTGCAGCATTATTTATGGAACATGACAGCACATCAAATAGTTATGAAAGAGAGATTGCATCAACTTAAAACAACAGATCGCATTGATATAACAGGAAGAGATTGAATCGCATCCATATTATGCCATTGTAATAAAACAAAGTTGAAGCATCATAACAGATCTATAACAACAGATAGGAATTGAGCCATACTCATCGCATCATATATTAATCTTGCACAAATATGCCACATTACACAATCCTTCTCCAAAACCAGAAACTACATACATCAAGGAGAAAGCCAAAGAAAAACCATAGTCAGAACACAAAAGTCTCCATAAAACAGATCGCACCAGATCTTCTCCCTTACAATCGCACATGCAATCGCATACAATTTTTCACAACTGCTCATATGCCACTCTCCCCTGACTCTCCAAAAATAGATCTATAAATAGGCTTAAGCCTTTACAAAAAGGGTCCACTACTAACTGAATTCTCACCGCTAATGACCTATTGCAACAAAACTTGGTAAAAATATACATAAAATATTCAAAAAGTGGTTATTTTCCCACTTATCGCGCCAATCTTCCCTTGCACGATACCACATGAGATTGTGCAATTACTGCAATTCTGTGCAACTCACTCACCCTAGACCCCTTTGCAATAGTAGGCAGGGCCTCCCATGGTCAGATATAAGTGCAGATCCCTTATGACATGGTGGTAGGCGGGTCCTCCCATGGTCAGATGTAAGTACAGATCCATTCTGACTGGGTCAGATGTAAGTGTAGAGCCTTTCTAAAATGATGAGTTCATATGTGAATTTTGAGTCTTTCTGACATGATGAGGTCATATGTGAGTGTTGGAAGAGCCCTTCTGACATGATGAGGTCGGATGTGAGTGCTAGGCCTTTCTGACATGATGTGGTCAGATGTGAATGCTGGATGAGCCTTTCTAACATTATGATGTCGCATGTGAGTGTTGGTCCTTTTTGACATGATGAGGTGAGATGTGAGTAATGGGCATGCATTTCTAACATGGTGGTGGATGTGTTCCTCCCATATTCATATTTAAGTGTTGGGAAGGATTTCTGATTGGGTCAGATATAAGTGCTGAAGAAGATGAAGACCTAGATGGAGGCTAGGCCTACAACCAACATGAAAAAGGGATGGCTCTATAGAAATTCCTATGACAAGTAGAATTTAGAGATAGCACCATTTTCTTGAGATACCTGGAGCAGTGACGATGATGATGATCTAGTGATGATCCAGCTTTGATGATGATCTAGTGATGATCCATCTTTGATGATGATCTAGTGATGATGTATCTTTGATGATGATCCAGTGATGATCCAGAGTTGATGATGATCTAGTGATGATCCATCTTTGATGACGATCCAGTGATGATCTATCTTTGATGATGATCCATAGAAGACGACTTGTGCTGATGAATTGTGAAAAGAGAATACCTTCCTAGTTAAGAGGGGGTGTTGATGTATTTGTAACTTCAGAATTTAGTCACTTGTATATATTGTATTTCATTTGGTCTCGATGCTCTTATCGAAAGAATCATTTGTATTTCTTTGTACCCCGATGTTCCTATCAGAAGAATTACTAAAATTTATGAGGAAGTCCCCTCCGTTGTAATTTGGTTCATTAGTACCCTAGTTGTGGTTACTCGAGTCTACCTAACTGAGTTAGGATTACTTGGGCTTACATAACAAAGTCAAATATTAAGTTAAGGAAAGAATATAAATAGAGAGTGAGCCTCTCTATTTATCAGAGTCACACACACTTAGTTGTAGCGCATAACTGAGAGAGAGAAGAAGGTGGGACAAAAGAGAGAGAGAGAGACAACTGTTGTTGGGAGATCATCTTTGTATCTTTGGGTTTTACTTTTGGTGCTCATTCTATCTCTGAGGAAGTTGCGGGGTTTTCTCCTTTATGGTTTCCTCAAGGAAAATATTTGTGTTCATTGTCTATTGTGATTGATTTTTGTGCTTATTATTCTCTCACATAAGATCCTAAGATCATATAGCTTAAATGATAAAAATCCAGTAGAACATAAATAATACATGATAAACATCATATTCATTGTAAAAAGTTTATTTATGTATTTTTGGTTTGTTTGATATCATAGTTTATAAATATCCAAGTATTGATGTCATTGATTATTTGAAAATTAATCTACTTTTTCGCTGTTGTTATGTGTTTGTTTTTAGTGAGCATAAAAAGTAAGAAAAACCACATATGATGGAGTATCCATAGGATTCAATCTATAGCAACACCAAAACCATAGAAAACAAGAACACCAACTACGACTACAACCCTCAAAATCGACTCCCGATGACTTTCCCCTACAATAATCTCTCACCAATAAAAATTAGATTGTATGGATACCACCCTCCAACCCTTGATTACTTAGACATATAGAATACATCTCTCATCCTCATATCTGCAACTAGGAACAAATATGCAAACAACTGATTTACAATCAAATGATAGGTGCTCTCATCTTGGCACTGGAAATTTGTCGGACCAAAAAAATATATATTGGTCATCCAGAAATCCTTTTCAATGAAAATAAATGTGTTTCTTACTGGAAACGTTGATTCCAATGCACTATAACAGGTATCACAACAAATAAATTAAAATATAGGGTCGAACCAAATCACATGGTTGCGCTGCTCTTAATAAAATAGAACCAAAATTACAATTTATGGTTAAGAAGAAGAAGAAAAGAAAGAAGGTAACGAGAATAGAAACTCAATTCAATATTTAATGATATTAATCATTCCTCCATGCAGATAATAACATTGAAGAAATGAAAACTCAAACAAACAATCAACCATCAGTTCACATATACCAAATAAAATAATGTAATGAAAACATAACATAAGAGAAATACTTATCTTAAAATCCGGGCAACTGGCTACAGTAGGACAAATTTCCTCCTAGTCGTGGACACCTTCAATCCTTCCTCATTTGAACACGTCATCCTTGATCTAAGGCCATTGATCCATGGGTATATTCTCTCTTAGTCTCACTACTCTTGAAACTATCTCTGTTGGGAGACACAATGCTTCCCACTACTAGTTTCATGTCCGTCTCCACTGCCTATGGGATGTGACCTAGCTCGCCATTCCCATTTCCTGGATTTCTGTGTTAGAAACTAGACTAGTAGAGTGATATAATGGAAGCTAAGGGAAAAAATAGACTCATGCTAAGTTTCAACACACTCTCAATAATATCGACATTCCCAACACGATTAGATAGCATAAATCACATGCTCTAAGGCTCAAGATTAACTTAAACAAGGAGATGGCATATGAATTTATAGCATAAGGAGGACAACTATAACCCAAAGGGTTCAACCCAAATTATAGAGATGTTATAATTTTTAATATTCATCATGGAGAATTAACTTGAATTAGTGGAATGGTGGTTTAGTGAAAGATTCCCTTTCCCAAATTAGCACTATGAGGAGGACTTACCCAAAAGCTAAGGAGTGGATCCATCAAGAGCACATGGAGGCACACTAATACATGAAGGGGGATACAAAAAATCAATTAGGGAGCAATAGGTGAGAGAGGGTATCATATAGGGTCATAAATATCATGGAAGCACAAATATAGGATGATCAATGCATGTTGTAAGAGTGGAAGCTATAAAATAGCTTACAGCCACTAAAAAGTAGGAGAAGGGCTCATAAATTACCATGAACACATAAATGTGAGCTAATATTTTCCCAAGGATGGAGGCCTAGGAAATAAGGGCCCACTAAGGTGTGCAAAATATGCAATATTAGCTCCATAGTACATAATTATTCAGAATAGGGTCGTTGTACAAGGTTTGAGTGACCAACGTTATTAATCTCACCAAGGTAGAAATATGAATTTGGATGGACAACATTAAGCCACCAACAAGTTATAAGGTGCTAAGGATGTCCCCATTTTCCCTCACTTTGTGGAATTTGTGGTCCCCCATACTCGTTTAGTTTTCTTTGTTGAGCTGGTTGTTTATTTAATAAATTCTTAACAACATTAAAAAATAGAAGAGATTCTAGTAATAACATTAACATCAATAATAGTGCCAAAGTACAAAGCCATATTATTAAACATTAATAATAAGTACTTAAGTAAATTAATCATGCAAAGGGGCATAATTCCACAATCATATAAAATATCATAAGTCCATAATGCAAGAGAACATAAGTCACATGAAGGATCATAAGTTTAGAGAATAACAACTAGGGCAGTACTAAACAATGCATCATCTTCAATGCATATTACATGCATGCCACAGAATTTCAAAATAGATGAGGGCATGCTTCCCTAAGGGTATCCTCCAGCTCCCAAGTGGAATCCTCGAGACTGTAATGGGTCAATTGGAACTTTACCTACCCGATTTCTCAATTTTGAAGTAGCTTGACTTTTCCTCCCAAAATGGAAATAGGTTGTAGTAAAAAATACCCTTCCAGTTCCACCTAGATCATAATCCATTCAATCACATGATTAATACCATGTTCATAACATGAATGTCTAGAATAATGGGCGTCATGTGTTTCCTTCATAACCATGTTCCTTATATCTCCAAAATTAGGCACATAAACTCTATCTTTGTGCATGAGTATCCCATTTTCTTTAAACTTATACTTATCAAATTTTTGTGGAATTTTCTATTGTTTCAACCCTTATTTCACCTGCTAATAAAGTTCATATGTAACAATGGATTCAATGATATTATCCGTCAAATATGATGTGCTAGTGTTGCTAGATGCTACATGCATCACATGTATCTTCCTACTAAGCGCATCATCTACTTTATCTTCCTACTAAACGCATCATCATCTACATAATAACTCCATCCACCTCCTCTGTATTGCATTCAAATTAGGATGCTCAAACAAGTATTTTAACTCATCATGGTTAGTTCTCAACTAAAACCTTTTACCCATTAGATAATGTCTCCTTATCTTCAAATCATGGATGATAGCTTCAATCTCTAAGTCATTGGTGGCATAGTTATGCTCATTCTCCTTCAAGTTTATATATTAGTAACTAATCACATGTCCATCCTGCATTAATACTCCACCAATGCCTTGCTTGCATGCACCTGTGTAAACAACAAGGTTTCCTTCATGGTCTGCAAATTTTAGTAATGGTACACTGGTAAGCATTTTCTTAAGTTTTTGAAAATTATCATTAGAGGAAATTTGAGGTCTAAAATGGGCCTCCTAATGAAAATAATAAAATAATAGTTATTAATTTCGGAGGAAGATTGAAAAAAACTACTTTTTTGTTCATATTTTCGACATATCTCCGTGTGATTTTTCTCAAATTCCAAGTGGGAGAGCTTGTTGGATGTGAAATTTAATTCCTCATCCAACGATTACCCACACTACATACTTTTGATAGACCCCACTACCCCAAAAATAAGAAATACATGAAAAAATGTGATGATGATATCATCATCACATTTTTTAGGTATTTCTTATTTTTGGGGTAGAAAGGTCCATCAAAAGTATGTTGTGTGGGTACTCGTTGGATGCAGAATTAAATTCCACATCCAACGAGCTCTCCCGCTCAGAATTCGAGTAAAAACACAGGGAGATATGTCAAAAATATGAACAAAAAAGTAGTTTTCTTTTATGACAAATATGTCAATTCAACCATTATGGTTGACTCATTTTATTGANTTTGGCATGTTTTGTTATAAGGCCCATTTTAGACCCCAAATTTCCTCTAATGCTTCACACTTAGAAGTCCAATCAAACTTTACACCTTTATTTTGAAAATATGTGATAGGATGAGCCAACTTCGAGAATCCTTTGATGAACCTTTGGTAGTATCCAACTAACCCCATGAAGGATCTGACTTTTGATACATTCTTAGGTGTTTACCATCCCATAATGGCTTATATTCTTGGTATATATTGTAGCACCTTCTTCATATACGATATTCCCTAGATAGTGGATTCTTCCTTGATAAAAAGAACACTTTCTTAATTTTGCATATAATTGATGTTCTCTAAGCACTTTCATTTCTAGTCTTAGATGTTATTCATGCTCTTCTTTTGTCTTAGAATAGAGAAGGATGAAATCCAAGAATACAATCACAAACTTATCTAACTAATTTCTGAATACTCGATTCATTAAACACATAAATACTGCATGTGCGTCTCAATAAACCAAAAGGTACTACTGTGAACTATAATCTGTGCAAAGTCGTAGAGTTCCATCTTTCTTCTTCACAAATAACACATGAACTCCCCAAGGTGAAACACTGGGCCTTATGTAACCTTTCTTTAGTATCTCCTCTAATTTTATTTTTCATTCCCTTAACTATGGAGTACTCACTCTATAAGTTTATTTAGATGAACATGTTGTTCCTGGAACCAATTCGATAGAAAAATCAATGTCCATGTTAGGAGGTATTCCTGGAAGTTCTTGAATATATCTGCAAAATTTGGTATCATTGGATAATCCTACAACTCTAGATATTTTCATTGTTTTGATTCTTCCACATGAATTGTATATAATTGGAATCCCTTTCTAAGACATTTCTTCAAATGTAGAGGTGTGATGTGCCTCAGGGATATGGGTCTAGGTATTTATTTTTCTATCACTTGGTTCCCTTCTTCATCTAAACAAGTATAAGTTTTGTTATGGAAATCCAAAACTGCATGGTGTGCATCCAACCAATCCATGCCAATCAATACATCATATGACCCCAAGGTTATTATGTTTAAGTCTTTGAAGGTTTTCATTCCATTCGTTTCTAAAGGACACACTTTAACAAATTCAATGATTTTTGTTTTGGCTCATGTACCAAATCGTACTAGACTTGTTGTTTCAAGTTTACTTTTCTTCAAATGACGTTTCTCAACATGATTAGGTGAAAAGAAACTATTGCTAGCTACCAAATAAATAAAATTACTTATGGTTTTAATAGAAAACTTACCTGCTACTTTAATCATTCAGGATTAGTGGTCCTCTTGCCTCCCATCTAGGAATGCATAGATCCTTTAAACACTTCAACCTACATCTCCAACATTTGAATCCTCTTGAATGTTGTGAAGGTTATTTTTCTTGTGTAGGAACTGACTAGCAAAGTGATTTTCCTTGCATATCCAACATTCCACAGGTGGTATTCTCCCTGAAGGATCTTCCCTTAACTCTGTTTGTTGGTAAGAATTAATGTTTCTGAACTTTGAAGGCTTGAAACCTTTCTTTCTCTACTCTTTCTTGATCTTCTTCATATCCTTCCAATTCTTCTGATATGGTGCCTTGGTCTTATTTTGTTCATATAAGTATTTTGACTTCCAGATGGAATCCTTAAAGTTCTTTGGTCTATCATATTATATTTTATCTCTATAAGATTCAGGAAGGGCACTTATCAACCTTTGAATCTTTACTTTCTCATCTTTGATGAATTCTGCCTAGTTCAAAAGTTCTAGAAACTTTTTCTCATAGACCTCCATAGTCACACTTCCCAACTTAAGCTCAAATAATTATTCCATCTTCTTGTCATGGTAGTGCTCAGAGATGTATTATTTCTGAAATTATTTCTTAAACTTCCTCCAAGATATTTTGTCTTCATCGCTTCCTTTCAACTTAACGAGTTGATCCCACCATATAAATGCCTTACCTTGATGATGGTATATGGCTACTCTGGCCTACATATTAGGTGTATACTGATGCAATTGGAAGAATTTCCTAATTCCTAGAAACCATGATTCAACATATTCTCCTTGATTTACTTCTCCATCAAAATTTGGGGGCTTAATTCTTCTCAAATCTCCTACCAATTCATCCTGGGCAAACCTCCTCTTCTTATATCTCACTGGAGATATTTCAGGACCGCTCGCTATACGACTTGATGCATACCCATTGTTTCTCTCTGAGTGATAAGGTGTCCTTTAATATGATCTAGACCTCACATAACCTCTATTATGTATATTTTCAATGGATCTTTGGATGGTCTTCAATGATTTTAGATCATTCATAATCTTCTCTTGGATATGAATTATCCTTTCATTATCCTCTTTACACTTCCTCACTGAATCCTCCAAGCTTAATGGTTCACTGCACATCTTATATATGATTGACCTTCTTCCCTAAACAAAATCCTCTTTAGAAATATATGGTCTCCGTCCTTCCTTGAGATCCATCCCCAATATCTTACTTCCTACTATTTAACTTTTACTTGTTGAATCTTTAGTCTTTATAGTTTTGTTGAATCTTGCTCAATCAATCATTGGGAACTGCAATGTGTTCATTATCAACATTATGTTAGTAAACTACATATTAGTATAAGTTCATTATCATTAAAAACTACTTTTATTCTTGTTTATAAAGTAAATAGCTAACATTTCTAAGTTACAATCTACCTAATTGGACAAGGTGGGGGGGTAGAAATCCTTCCAAGGTTTCTCCTTACTTGATGAACTTCAAATCCATAACCATCCTAATCTAACAGTTTAATTAACCAACTCATGTGTGAAAATATATTAAGGTGCATGCATCCAATCTATCTAATGAAAATGCATGTTTACAAAGTGACTTGAAACTTCGCAGAAGGCCCAACAACCGCACTTTTGAAACCTTAATCTCTGATACCACTTGTGATGTCCTCGAACCTTGATATAAGGCCAAAGGTGATAAAATTAAGACTAACTAAATTTTAATAACAATGAATATAGATAAATTACTATTAATCGGACTAACCATTCACCCAAATAAATTAAATATTTTAATTCTAGAGATTGAATTATAACTAAAGTTTGCGACATTTAATTATTTAATTATGCCACTTAATTAAATCATTAATCATGAAACTCAATTAATAATTTCAAAAGTTCAAGCTAAATGTTGTAATTGAAACAAGAACATCAATAATACATGATAAACATCATATTCGTTGTGAATAGCTATTTTTTGTATTTTTGGTTTGTTTGATATCATAGTTTATAAATAGGAAAGTATTGATCTGTCATTGATTATTTGAAAAGTAATATAATTTTTTGGTGTTGTTATGTGTGTGTTGTTAGTGAGTATAAAAATTAAGGAAAACCATATATCATGGAGAATCCATAGGCTTGAATCTATAGCCACACCGAAACCATAGAAAACAGGAACGTCGGCTGCAACTACAACCCTCAAAATCGACTCCCGATGGTTGTCCCATACAATCATCTCTCACTAATAAAAATAAGATTGTATGGCTACCACCCTCCAGCCATCAATTAATCGTAAATATAGAATACATATCTCATTCTCCTATATGCAACTAAGAACAAACATGCAAATAAATAATTTACAATCAAATGATAGGTGCTCTCATCTTGGTATCAAAAAGCTATCAGACCAAAACAAACATATCTTGGTCATCCAAAAATATTTTTCAATGAAAAGAAAGGTTTTGTTCACTTGAAACGCTTCTATGGATGCAATGGAATAGGTCTCCAAACATATAAATGAGAATATATGGTCGAACTAGATCATATTCTTGCACCCCTCTCAATAAAATAGAGCCAAAATTACAATTTCTGGTTAAGAAGAAGAAGAATATAAAGAAGGTAACGAGAATAGAAACTCAATTTCATATTTAATGAGATTAGTCCTTCCTCTATGCATATCTTGAAATTAAATACATGAACACTCAAACATCCAATAAACAATCATTGCACATATACCAAATAAAATAATGTAATGAAAATGTAACATAAGAGAAATAATTATCTCAAAATATGGGCAACTGGCTGTAGCAAGACAACTTTCCTCCTAGCCGTAGGCATTGCCAAGCCTTCGTTGCTTGAACAAGTCAACCTAAATTTAAGACCATTGATCCACGAGTAGAGTCTCTCTTAGTCTTAATACTCTCTAAACTACCTCTTTCAAGAGACACAATGCTTCCCAATACTATTTTCTTGTTCGTCTCCACTGTCTATGGGATTTGACCTAGCTCGCCATTCCTGTTTCCTGGCTTTCTGTGTGAGAACCTGGACTAGTAGAGTGATAAAATGGAAGCAAAGGGAAAAAATATACTCATGCTAAGTCTTAAAAAACTCCCAATAATATATACATTCCCAACACGGTTATATAGCATAAATCACATTAACTTCAACAAGGAGATGGTATATGAATTTATAACATAAGGAGGACAACTCTAACCCAAAGGGATCAACCCAAATTAGAGAGAGGTAATTTTTAAGGTTCATCATGGATAATTAACTTGAATTAGTGGAGTGGTGTTTTAGTGAAAGAATCCCTTTCCCGAATTAGCACCATGAGGAGGAGTTACCCAAAAACTAAGACTGGAGCCATGAAGAGCACATGGAGTGTAAGGTTTGCCGTTACACCAAAACCTGCAAATGTTGATGAAAATTTGAAACCCAGCACAAGGCCCTGTCACTAAGAGTTGAGGTTATTCCACTTGTTTTATATTCCCAGAGTTGTGGCGGTTACACAATGAGAAGGTTGTATCGATACTCCAACACCCAACCTCTCGCATAGCTCGATGGAATTGAACCTGAGACCTCTGCTCTAATACCATGTAAGATTTTCCATTACACCAAAACCTACAGATGTTGATGAACATTTGAAACCTAGCACAAGGCCCTATCACCAGGAGTGGAGGTTATTCGACTTGTTTTATATTCCCAGAGGTGCGGCGGTTACACCATGAGAAGTTTGTACCAATATTCCAACATAGAGGCACACTAATGCATGAACAGGGTTACAAAACATCAAGTATGGAGAAATAGGTGAGATAGGGAATCCAATAGACTCATAAATATCATGGAAGCACAAAAATAGGATCGCCAATGCATGGTGTAAGAGTGGAAGCCATAAAATAGCTTACAAACGCTAAAAACTAGAAAAATGGCTCATAAACACATAAACCTGAGGTAATATTTTCCCAATGAGAGAACCCTAGGCAAGAGGGGCCCAATAAGGTGTGAAAAATATGCAATATCAACTCCATATTCCATAATTATAGAGAATAGGATTCATTGTACAATTTTTGGGTGACCAACATTATTAATCTCACCAAGGTGCAAATATGAATTGGGATGGACAAAATTAAGATAGCAACAAGTTATAAGGTGTTGGGGATATCCCCATTACCCCTCACTTTGTGGAATCCATGGTCCCCCATTAAGCCAGTTGTTTACTTAATCAATCATTAACAAAATTCAAAGATAGCAAAGGTTCTAGTAATAACATTAACATCAATAATAGTGCCAAAGTGTGAAGTCATGTTATCAAATATTAATATTAATTCCTTAATTAAATTAATCATGCAAAGGGGCATAATTCCACAATCATATAAAATATCATAAGTCCATAATGGAGGAGAACATAAGTCACATGAAGGATCATAAGTCCGAGGCTTAACAACTTGGTTATTACATATGCAAACTAGATCACTAAGTGGTGCATAGTACTTTCTTATATTTGTTGGTTATAGATCTAGATATATATGGGTTTATTTCATAAGAAGGAAAGGTGATGTCTTCGAATACTTAAGGAATTCAAAACCATGATAGAAAAGAAGTAAGTAAAATGCATAAAAATTATTAGATCCAACAATGGAGGTGAATATGGTTTTGGAGCTTTCAAGAAGTACTATAAGGAGAATGGAATCCAACAACAATTTAAAGTATCACACACTCCTCAGCAAAATGGGATAGCTGAACAAAATAACAATACATTAGTTCAATGTGCTTGCATCATGCTCTAAGGTAAGAACATTTCAAATGGGTTTTGGGATGAAGCTATTGATATTGTTGTGTATTTGAAATACATCAATCCAACAAAGAAACTAGATCTTGAAACACCTTTTGAGATCTTTTATGGATAGAAACAAGAAGTAATGCATTTACCAATTTTTCATTGTAAATATTTTGCACACATACCAAAATATGAGAGAAGGAAACTAGATGCTAAATCACTTGAATGTGTATTTGTTGGATATTGCATCAATCATAAAGCCTATAAGATGTTTCATCCTAGATCTCACAAGTTAATTGTAAATGGAGATGTGGTGGTTCATGAACGTGGAGATACAAGTGATAAAACTGACCAAATGCATATTCTTACGAACAATGATGAATATGTTGAATTAAATTCAATAGTTAAGGAGCAGGAATTGGAGTCACCAGAAGACGAGGAGCAACAAAGTGAAAGTAGCAAAAGCAGTGAAACCAACATCAGTACTTCCATCTGTTATGATGAAGAAACAACAGAAAGAAGAATAACAATGGATGGAAATCCTAGAGATAATGTAGTCCTAAGAAGGTCAACAACACAAATTCATTCTTCTACAATGTATGATGAATATGCTTTAATGGATAATATAATGAATTTCAATGAACTAATGAATTATGAACAAGCCAAAAATAAAGAAGAATGGGTTGAATCTATGAATGATAAATATTAATCTATAATAAGAAATCAGGCTTTAAAATTAACAGAGTTACCTGAGAATAAGACACCCATAGGATATAGATGGTCATTCAACTCTAAGCTTAAATATTATGGTAGTATTGGCATATTTAAAGATAGATTAGTCACAAAAGGTTATGCTCAAAAAGAAGGGAATTGAATTTGAGGATAAATTTGCACCGGTAGAAAAATTAAACACAATTAGAGTTCTTGTTGCATTGCCTACAACACATAAATGTAAATTCCATCAATTAGACGTGAAATCTTCTTTCTTAAATGGTGAATTAAAATAAGAAGTGTACTTAGTTTATCCTGAGGGATTTGTACAAAAAGGACTTGAGCACCTTGTATGTAAATTGAAGAAAGCTATCTATAGATTCAAACATGCCTCTAGATCATGGTATATAAAGATTGATACCTTATTTAATCTTAAACGTTTTGTGAAAAGTAAAAGTGATCCTAACCATTATGTGAATAAAGATAAGGAAGTAAATGGTTTCCTAATATCTTTATATGTTGATGATCTCATTATTACAGGTAATGCACATAAGTATATCGTAGAAATAAAAAATTGACTGTCGTAGGAATTTGAAATGAAAGACATTGGAGAATTACACTATTTCTTGGGACTTGAGGTTTGGAAAGAATCTATAAATACTATGATCACTCAAAGTAAATATGTGAGGGAAATATTGAAAAATCTTCAAAAAGAGTGATTACAAAGGAACATCGATTCCTTTATATCAGAGTTTGAAGCTATGCAGTGAAGATGGAATAGAGGATGCAGATGGTACTTTGTATCGACAGTTGGTGGGAAGTATGAGTTGTCTCACTAGTGCAAGGATGGACATATCAAATGCAGTAATCATTCTTATTCAGTCTATCACTAAGCCAAATAAAATTCATTGGGAAGCTGGAAAGAAAGTAACAATGAATTTTGTTCTTTTATATATTGATAAATTAGATGTTCAATTCGCATATTTCTCTGATTCTTGTTGGGAAGGAAGTCCTGATGAAATAAGGTCTACTCCAGGATATGCATTCAACATTCGATCCGAGGTCATATCATGGAGCAATAAGAAACAACCAACTGTTTCTTTTTCATCCACAGAAGCTGAATATAAAGCCATGTCAAGTGCAACATGTGAAGTTTTCTGGTCGAGGAAGATTCTTGAAGATGTTGGTGAAAAGAAAATAGAACCAAAAAAAGTACATTGTGACAGTCAAAGCATAGTTAAATTGGCTCGCAACCCAGTTTTCATGCAAGGTCAAAACACATTGAGTTTCAACATAATTTTGTCAAATAAAAGATACTGTCTAAGGAAATTCAACTTATGTATTGTAACACAAGTGATAATGTAGCTGACATATTTACCAAACCTGTTGGAAAGATTCAGTTTGAGGTCCATAGGAAAAAATTAAGTTTTGTAGATAATTCATTTCTACATTAAGGGGGTATATTGGAAATAATGTAAAAATTCTAGGGAAGTGGCTAGGGATTGGGTTGATGGGTATTGTTTATGTTTAGCATGTAGAGGTTTGAGATCGGCATTTTATGGATCTAAGATTTGTCTTGTTATGATAGTATAGATGTATATATTTGAATCATCTCTCATTTGATAATTGAATTGGTTTGACACCATTCTTGTTTATATGAGAGCGATACTTTGTGCTCTATACTCTCCTTTCCTCTCTATGCTACATTTAAGTGAAGTCACATACCTTTTATTAACTTAATATATTAACCCAAAATATTAACCTAAATATATATTCGTTAGGAAACAAAAATTATATGTAAAAAAAAGTTGATAACCCATATGCTCTCCTCATTCAAAACTAAGCTATTACCAACAAAAAAAAGAATTTTAATAACCCATATATTATCCTAATTCCAATCTAAGCTCTTACCCATAGAAAGAATTTGAATAACACATATATCATCATAATTCCAATCCAAGCTCTTACCCACCAAAGATTTTGTATAGAGCGATTTTTTGTAACCCAAAAGTTAGCATAATTGCAATGTAACTCTTACCCACCAAGATAATACATAAAACAAATCTGATATATGAAGATTAAAAATCAATACAGAAAAAAACAAAAACTATGAAATTCTAAAATATTTACTTCTTGACTGTAATTTAATAACTCCTCCAAAAACATAATTCAAATTTCTATGAGTAGCAGCCAACTCATGTAAGGCAATTTTCCTTTGAAGGTAAACGTACATGCAAATATATATCCATAATATTGGTAACTATGATGTACAGATTGGTAACTATGATGTACGGTGTTTGCGATGTTATATCAAATGAATTTTATATAAATTACTTTGGATTATTGGAAAATCTGAGGAAAGATGCCAACTTCTTCGTAATTTCACTTTCAAGCATTCGATCCTATTGTCATATGACTTTAAAACATTTTGATTTCCATTATCAAATGCACATGGTAACTAATTACAATATGTAAAATATCCAACTATTTTCCTGTTTCTATCCACCTGTAGTCATTTCATTTCAAATTATTTTGTTCTAGGTTTGAGTGACATATAGTTCATAGATGATTTATAAAATGAGTGTCCTGAGAGCGATGAATTCAATCTCATGGTTCTACAAGCCATTGCATTTTGTTTGTTCATGTTGAATATCTAAATTGTTGCTGTGGTTGTGGAGGAACGGTTCAAGGTCGAGTGCAGAAAACAAAAATCTAGAGATAATCATCCTCCATTGAACTACAACATGAATCCAAGGAAGCATTGGCCTGGTTTGTTCTTGAAATCAAATTCTTCAATGCCATCAGGAAATATATCAATTATCAGAAACATCTAATTCTGCGCCATATTCTGGAACAGGTAACCAATATACCCTTCACTACAAATGCATACATAATTAATTTTGTTAGTTGTATAAATATCTCTTCATGTTATTGGAATTCAAGGAAAATAACTTTTTTTCCTTGTGAATATCTAACTCTTAAAAATAAGAACTTGAAACTGCATTTACCATCCCCTTATGACCTAAATATTCAACTTTCCATCAATATTTTGAAAATTAGGTTGAAGAGGTTTTGTCAGAATATTAAGATGATCATTCATTCCATTAATATGATTATTTTGAGGCACCCCTAGCTTGGTATCCTAGACCATGTGAGATATAGATATTCGGGTTGCGTATAGGGATGGGTTTACACAGAAAATGCCCTGATTTCTGTGTACACAAGCATCTGTTAGCAAAAAAATCGCGTATGAGAGCTCACATACCAAATTCTAAGGAATAAAATCATGAAATCTTGTATTTTTCTAGCAAGATGGTGTTGGAATGGCATGAACATGAATGTGAATATGTGGATAGGGAAGTGTAAGGTAACAATATTGTTTCCCAACAAGCATTAAGGGCATGTGGTTTGTATAAGTTTTGGCATATTGGAAGCTTGAGTTCTTATCCAATACTACTCCATATGATTGTGGATTACTGGGATCAAGATATGGAAGAATTTCATATTGATGGGATGTCCCTTATAATTGAGGTTTAGGACATATAATTTATCATGCCAAGGTGACACAGTGAGCTTGAGAGCTTGCTAGGTTGGAGGTGGCCTCACCATTGATGAGTACATTGTTGTATATTTCCATATAGACATTGAAAATGTTGGAAGTCGGGTCCATGTGAATGCTATTTAGAACCTCAGTCTCAAATTCATAGTATTAGTTTTGGGAAGGATAACGGGATTAGCGTATATTCATCAAGATTCCATGCCTTTGGTTTTTTACATAGCAGAGAGCATGAGAACGACTATATATGACTAGATTAAGTCCTTGTTGGGTAACATGAAACAAAAATTGATGGACTGTAAGTTGGGTAGAATAAGAAACTTTGGGTTTTCCATCATTTTGAGTACCTTATTCTCCGAGAGTGTACCAGGCCTTATCCCAAGAGTCCATATTTATCCACATTGTATACATGATCTAGCTCAGATGCAATGGGCAAGTGTGATGTGACGGCTAGGAGGAGGATGTGTAGCTACACCCTACCCACCTGACTTCTTCCACTAGTGGCATAGAAAGATCATTCCCATAGATGACTATCCCTATGGAGGGATATACTTCTACTATGATCTAGATATGCGGATACCACATGGAGTCACATATGGAGATATAGGTAACCATCTCCAATACATTTTACTTCTCAATTATTTGATTTTTTGTATTTTTTGATATAATGAAATCAAAAAACATGTTTTTAGGTGGTGACACATACTAATCCTAATGAATGCTCTATTTATTATCTGTGAATTTGTTTTATATCTACATTTGAAATATTTATGAATGTTGAAGGTCTCCCTAAAACTATTAATTATTTTTGAATTAGAATAGGTTAAATAGATATTTTTTTTGTATATTATTAGATAATGAATGCTACAAACAAATTTTAATGGAAAACTTGTATATTATATAGTAATTGTTATTTAAAGGAAAAAAATGTATATGTATATATATAATATCATAAATAGTTTCTTATTATACTATAATGAATACTGAGTTTTCTTTAAGTTTCGTTTTATCTACGTTTATAGATTTTGCAATTATTGTTAAGAAAATGATGGACAAAATTTCATTTAGGGTTTACTTTATGATAATCTTCAAACAAATTAAATTACCAAGTTTTCTAGCGAGGCAACCCTTTAACAAATAACTCTTATCACATATTATAGATGAAAGGATTTAGTGATTTATTTTACTTTACTAAGCTCACAACCGAAAGGCTAACTTATGTTAATACAATATTATAATTCAGAAAATACAAGTTAAGATTCAAAATTGTAAAGGATATTTATTTTAAGGGAAAAACAATAATTAAAATCTAATATAGCCACAAACAAACTGACAGAAATAGGCGTATCCATGTTTCCAAATAAACAGTAACTAATATAAATATTTCATTTCAATGCATATAGGTTTTCTATAATAAGTGTTAGTATAGTTTTATAGGTATATTATTTTACCATATTAAAGGCACAAATTAAAAGCTAAGTCAGAAGTTCAAAACCCGTAAGGGTAATCTTGTTCTGAGAGTGTTTTTTAATGAAAAAAACAATATTCTAACCACTAAGACTGATCAGTAACAAATCTTGCAAAACTTTCTGTATTTTCTAGGATTCTACTTTTTGGAAACATAGCCGCCTAATAGCTTGAGGTTTTTTTTCATTACTAACTCTAAAATATCAAACAACAGCTAACAAGATATTCTAGTGTAACCACTCACAAAGAAGCACCTTAAAAAAAATATTTAGAAATGCAGTGGCCTCACAACCTTCAAAATTTTAACTAGAAAATAACGTAAAAACACCAAAGGGAAATCCTCACAGCAGTCGAACCATTTTTCCCCATAAATATATCAAGGTTCAGACTAGTAAGTGAAAGAACGAATATAGTGATGCTCAGAGTAAGAGATGTACAAGTGTTTAAGAACCAGATAGGAATTTTATTTAGAGGACGAACTGAAGTCAAACAACGCAGACATAATAAATTACAACGAAAGGCCATTCATTCTATACAACAATCGATCCATGATTTTCATATACATTCACAAAATACCAGAGTAGTATTCAATGATGAAACGATTCTATTCATACACAGAGTAGAGCCTCTTAAACCATTAAAAACAATATATCTTTACTCTCAAAATGTAAAAGCTAAGTTCAAAGTGGAAGAAGAAACATTTTCACTCACTATGTAAAAGTAGTGTTAGAAATTTTACAAAATAACTGTAATTCCATAATGATTTACAATTAAAAACTTTCCATTCTTCCATGCAAAATCATGGTACATTAAACTCATAACAGTGCTAAACATTGGGTCTGTCTTTCATTGTATCTCTGCTAGGGCATGCCATTAATTCAAGGTACCAGAGCATTTACCATTTAGTGATCATGATCGATCGAACCCTATTAAGGCGAGTCCAAAAATAAAGAAATGTTGCACAGTTCATCAAAGATCCAAGGTTTGATATACATAGGTATTACCTGAACCCTGAATGATGGAAAACCCCATGCTCTATGTATCTAGCAGTGGTTAAATGAACCAGAAAGGTTACCTTCCATACCAATGACAAGATAAACTTAAAACGAATTCAAGTTCATTGATAAAGAAATAACTTCCAATGGTTTAAACGGTAGAGATATATTTTTATATCGACTTGAAGCTTCTGGAAGAAGCCAATTCCATTGGCATGGTGGATCCAAATAGAAACAATGTAGTGGAGAAGGAAAACGATGGAGGGGCCAAGAGCGTTTGGCTCTTCCCCAGCCCAAAACACGAAAAAAAAGTGCAAAGTGCCAAAACCATAGATCTCAAAAATGATAAAACCCTCATCCATATGTAAAGCACTATCCCATCGTATCCTTTCACGTGGTCATGTTTAAAACCCCACCTTCTACCACTTAGAGCAAATGATTTTTCCACTTTTCCATAGTTCAAACATCCACGATTAATGTATGGTTGTTTTTGGTGCATTTGTGTTTAAGGATCTTGTGTAATGTAGGGGATCTTGGCATATGTTATCCTTGTTTGTATTTCAAACCCTTAGTCTCCTTAGGGTTCCCATGGTTTGTGTGCCTTGTACTCATGAATGTTAGAACATGAAACATGCTCTCCTTAAAAACCTACATAAAACATTACAGTATATAGGTCGATAAGGCTAAGTAAGACCTATTCATCTCTTAACTAGGTCTTCTTTCTATAAGTGGTAAGTAAAGTTTAGAGACGTTGAGCACAAGGACAATCTTTTCTTATGCAACACAAACAAGTCTATGAAAACTTATAAGCACTTAAGCTAAACAGAGTACTTGTAAACTATAATTTTAGATCAAAACATTATGAATATTTATTGCAACAATCTTAATGGAAAGGTTAAGATGTTACGTTTATAAGATGTAAAAACCATTTTGGTCTTCTAATTTATCATACATATTGATTTTTTATTACTATCAGATTTAGGTTTTGCTACATGTGGTATCAAAGAACGCTTCCAAAGACTAGACCTGAAGATTGGCTCAATTGGCATAAAAAACAGGAAAATGAAAATACTAATTATGTTTAAAATTATTTATGTACAAAAATATAAACTTCTATTTTGGAAGAAATGTAAGGAGTAGAAGCATTTGTTGAAGATGGATCCCATCATAATAATACGGATAATATATATGTAGAATTAAATAATCAATCATCCTAATTTCTTCAATATATAAACTTCAATATATACTTCAAAATAAAATTACTATCTAAACAATATTATGAAGAAAGAGATAAAGAGTTTTATGATCTTAGGCTAGGTTCTATGTCTATGAAGGAACTAAGCAGTAATTTTTTAGTTTTATTACAATATGTACCTTATATAATCGATGAAAACCCTAAGATATAGAGGTTTTATTTATTTATTTACGTCTTAGTTTCAAGGGCAAAATTGAATTTGATAATCCAAAAGACATTGAAGAGGCAATGAGGAAAGATAAATTCTATTATGAACAAAGAAAAAATAATGAAGAAGGAATACCTAATTGGAAAAATAAAAGAACAAGTAATTTTGAGAAAGGAAGGAAATGTTTTAAGACTAACAAAATTTTCATAAATAATTCGTGAAATGTTTCTAAGAGTAATTATTAAGAAACAAATTTTAAAGGTAAAGCACAACAAAATTTTACAGCACCAAAAAGTAGATATGTGCTTAGTAATTATTTTAAAAACAATGAACAAAGAGAACATGTCAAATGTTTGGAATGTGAGGGACCTCATTTTGCAAAGGATTTTCCGAATAGAAAGAGGAATTTCAACAATGTGCATACAATTCAGGAGGAAGAAATTGTTGGTGACGTAGAAAATGAAATTCCCCAAATTAATACAGCCTCGGAGAATCGACAACCTGATTACCAAACATCCATGGTGGAAATAGAAAGTATGATACAAAACAAGCCTATTTCTATTTTGATAGACTTGGGTTCTAGTTTAAGCTATGTTTCGCCTAGTATAGAAGAAAGATGCAATTTACATTTGAAAAAGTTTGAAAAGTGTCAATTCGTTCAGTTAGCTAGAGGAAACAAAAGGAAAGTAGTTAGCTATGCTGAAAAATGTGAAATGTTTATGAATCAATTCAAAACTAAAGTGAAATTAAATGTATTATTGTTAGGGTCATATGATGTTCTAATAGCTATGGACTAGATGTAAAAACACAAAATCGTATTAAATTGTTTTCTGAAAACAGTTACATGTTTAGATGATAAAGGAGAAATAGTCACATTCAAAGGGATACCTAGAGAAGTTTTTGTTAGACAAATTTCAGCTTTATAAATGAGAAAGTATGTATGGAAAGGTTCTAAATTTTATGTTGTACATAACGAATGGAGAAAACATGAATAAATAATATAAGTTAAAACTTGATGATATTCTAATCTTAAAAGATTTTTCAGATGTTTTCCTCGAAGAGATTCCAGGATTACCTCCAAAAAGAGAATTGGATTTTACTATTGAATTAGTACTAGGATTTGTACCCAATTCAAAGGCTCCCTAGTGGATGAACATATTACAAATTCATGAATTAAAGTTGCAACTACAAGAGCTGATAGATAAGAATTACATCGGGCCAAGTGTATCCCCTTGTGGAGCACCTATCTTGTTTGTTAAAAATAAAGATAGTACATTACGTTTATGTATAGATTATCATTAGTTAAAAAAGGTGACAATTAAAAATAGATATCTATTACCATGCATAGATGATCTATTCGATTAGATATGTGGAGTATTGATATTCTCAAAAATAGACTTGAGATCTAGATATCATCAACTGAGAATTAAAGATGAAGATAATTTTAAAACTGCATTTAGAACCCGATATGGGTATTATGAGTTTGTAGTTATTCCATTTGGGTTGATGAATGCTCCAACAAATTCTATGTGTTTAATGAATAATGTCTTAAGTAAGTACATGGATAGATTCGTAGTTGTATTCATAGATGACATATTAATTTATTCACAAACAAAATAAGAACATGATGAATATTTGCAGATAATATAACAAGTTCTAAGAGAACATAAATTGTATACTAAATTCAGTAAATGTGAATTCTTTAAAGATAAAATATTGTATCTAGGTTTTGTGATATCCAAGGAAGGGATAAAAATAGATCGTGATAAGATAAAATAAATAATGGAATGGCATGTTCCTAAAGACGTATCAGATGTATGATCATTCACGGGGATTACATGTTATTACTAGAAATTCATAGATGGATTCTCAAATTTCATGAATCCTATAACATCCTTACATAATAAGGGAAAAAAGATTTGTAAGGGATTTAAAGTTTGAAGAATGTTTTAATAAGTTAAAGAAATTGTTAACTACTACACCTATATTAAAAATAAGAGATCCAAAAAAGGACTTTGCTGTGTGCAATGATGCATGCAATGAGGGTTTGGGTGGAGTATTAACACAAGAAGGTCGCATAATAGCGTATGGGTCAAGAAAGTTAAAATCACATGAAAAATTATGCTACTTATGATTTAGAATTGGATTCCCTAATACATGGTTTTAAAATGTGATGCCATCATCTAATTCAAAAAATATTTTTATTAATGTCTAATAACATAAGCTTGAAATACTTTTTTGATCCACAAAATTTGAATGCAAGGAAAGAAAGATGGTTAGCTTTCCTTAGCGAATACGATTTTGAGATCAAACATATAAAAGGAAAGGAAGGTAAGGTGGCTAATTCCTTAAGCAGAAATGCAAGATTGAATTTTATAGCCTCCATTAGTATCTACAAAATAAAATTGCATAATAAGTTGGAAGAGGGAGTAAAAAGGCATAAAGAATATCAAAATCTAAGAGAAAAATTTACAGAAAATGAATATGAAACTGAAAAAATAGATTTCACTTTGAACGAAAAAGGATTAATTATGTATTAAAAATATTATATGTACCTAATGTATAAGAAATTAAATTGTTGATTTTAAATGAAGTACATAAAAGTCCTTATTCAGGACATCCAGGTTATCAAAAGATGATAACAATTCTAAGGAAAGATTATTTCTCACCTAATATGAAGAATGAAGTGGCTGAATATATAGCTAGGTGTATAGAATTCCAGCAGGTTAAGGATGAGCATTGACACCTAGCAGGCTTATTGAAACCCTTTCCAATTCCACATTGGAAATGGGAAATTATTAGTCTTGATTTTATAAAAGCACTACCTAAAAATCAAAAGAAAAATTATTATGTAATGGTAGTGGTAGACACACTAAACAAGGAAACACATTTTATAAGGCTGTTAAAAATACTTATCAGGCTGATAACATTGTTAATGTTTTCAAGAATGAAATTTTTCAGTTGCACGGAATTCTGAAGGTAATAATTTATGATAGGGATCATAATTTTACTGGTAATTTTTTGAAGTCATTGTTTAAAAGACTAGATAATAAATTAAATTTCGGTACTTCTTATCATCTGCAAATGGATGGACAAACACAAAGAGTAAATCAAGTTCTAGAGGAAATGTTACATATTTATGCTAGAGATCATCCAAAGAAATGGGAATCTTATTTGCACGTAGTCAAGTTTTAATATAGAAATGACTATCATGCTTCATCCAAACATAATACTTTTGAAATCACTACTACATATCGCTCAAAATTCCCATGAAAATTTGCCACGAAATAAGTAAAACCATTGCTTTCGTGGAAAACTGTGTTATATTTTTGAGAAAATTTTAAAACTTTCCCAACATCATCGCTCTTCTGACACAAATTCCATCCTATCGCTATTGCGATGAAGATATTCATCGTTATTTTTACATAAATACTATCCTACCTTTATTACGATGAAGGCATTCATCTCTCTTCCGACAAAAATTCCATAATGTCGTTATTACGACGAAATATAGTTTTGTTTGTTATTACGAGTTGGCCTTACCATCGCTATTGCAATGAATATGAACATAAGTAATTGAGCTATACCTCTATACTATCATAACTTGTGAAGAATAATGTTAATTAAAAAGGTAAGTAGGGAATATCATAGCATTGGAAGTTATAAAACAAGTGAGATAATTATGGTAATCACTATCCATATCTATATGGTTTCTAAATGTTTGAGATACTAAAAGTATATTAATAAAATTTTCTACAACGCATTTCTTAAGCTATGGTACATGGTCTTTCAAAATTTATCAAAGCCTCAATTCAATTATTCTATCACAAATGCTAGTTTGTATCTAACTATTTTGGCATGTTTTTTCATCAAAATGTTGCAAGTGTGTCATGAAAACATAGTGTGTGTATTTTATGAAAGACTAGGCATACATATTTGATAAAAGTACATAAGTTGCAAATTCACATTGTTCCAATTTAGGTATGTGCTTTGTTTCACACTTACCTAGTTCCATATTTCCATATATTTTGCATGATCCTACTGCCCCATGCATTAGTTTTGTTCCCGATACCTTTTAGTTAGGGGCCAATTTCTAGTTGTTATAATTTAGGGTATTTAATAGCCAACCTTGATTTCATTAAATTTGGACTTATTTCTAGTGTAAATTGGATTTTAAATATGGTTAAGCCACATTTCTATGAGGTTTTTTACTATAAAACTATACCCATTTGAGTTAACTTCCATTTTATACTATCGAACCTCTTGGAAATATTTCTTAACCTTATTAAAAATCCAATTTACAGTAGGAATAAGTCAAAATTTAATGAAATCAAGGTGAGCCCTTAATTTTTGCATAAGCCAACATATGTTCATAAACCATATTTGTAAACCATGCACATTGATTGGTTGAAGTGAACCACCGTTACTTTTTCAAATCCTTAGGACCAATTCCCTATATACTTCTCCCTAAAACCACGTGTTTTTCTATCTTTCTATGTATCTCATGCACTCAAAGGGATAACTTGATCATTCTTAGTGACATATGTGTTCATATCACTACACTTGCTTTTGATTTTGAGTTTTTATTTTGTGACCATTATTATGTTTAGGTAAAAAACCTCATGGACACATGGTAAAACTATGTTGATTTTTGTTGCATCAAATAATGTTGAGTTATATTGAATCAAATACACAAATAATTGACAAAAACATTATGAAGGAAAGAGATGAAATGATGGGGAAAAAAACAAATAGAAATTATCTTAAAACAAATAATAAGCAAAGTCCCAATCCTATCATCACAACATCATATAGATCAAAATAAGAAATTGAAAGGGACGCAGCTATTATATAAGCCCATCATTTAAAGGTGTAATTGACTTCAAGGTGCTCCTCAAGTGAATCATAGAGATGGCCTATTGGAGTCTACAATTGGATATGGTGCTCTTAAATTGGAGGTGGTTATGGTCCTATTCTATTGGATATTATTCAACATTTCTCAATGATTTCAAGGTGCTCTTCAAGTATATGATTGGATATGGCCTAATGGAGTCTTCAATTGGAAATGGTGCTCTTCAATTGGATATCATCCTCTTCAATTGTATATGGTTCTCTTCAATTAGTATATGGTTTTGTTCAATTAGATATGGTATATGGTATTATTCTATTGAATATTCTTAAACATTTCTCAAGTATTTGAAGGTGCTCCTCAACTCTTAAAACATAATGATGGAGAATGTGAAATGTGATGATCAAATTCAAAGTTTTTTTGCATGCCTTCCCAAACAATGCACAAATCTGATTGGAGTTTTTACTTCAAGATGTTATAGTGATTCTAAAATATGCAAAACTATTTTTTATATCAGAGAAAAATGCGTAGGAATTATGTTGTTAAAAAATGTGTGTGTTTTGCAACATTAAAAGTGCTAGTTACACAACTATTTCACGGTACTATTGTATGTTACACAGTTATTGGTAGGACATAATTTTCATGTTGAAATATTGTAACTTCGAAGAATATTCTATATGTATATTTTGTGGTCCCCGATGGTCCTACCGGGAGAACCACTTGTATTATCTTGTACCCTGATGCTTCTAATCGGAAGAACTAATAAGAGTCATGAGGTTGTCCCCTCTAATTGTAAAGGTGGGTCACTAGCACCCCAGTGTGGTTACTTGAGCCTACATGTGTAACTTGAGCCTACATGATTAACTCGACCCTACATGTCAGATGAGTTAATTGAATTGAATGGATGAATATAAATAGAGGTGTAGCTCTCCTCATTTGAACACACATTCTCACTTGTGTAGTGCATTAGTGGAGAAGAGAAGTAGCTAGAGAAGGAGGAGGATCAGGCTTTGATCTCCTTGTTGGTTTTATCTTTTATCCTTTTGGGGCATCTATATTGAGGAAGCTTTTGCTGGGTTTTTCCCTTTAGGGTTTTCCCAAGATAAATCTTTGTGTTCCTTTTGTATTGTTGTGCTTGTCTATATTTTAGTGATCCTATTTATATGCTTTTGTTATGAAAATGAAATGAAGTACTAATGAGCTAGCTTAGCATCTGAAAATTTAACATGGTATCAGAGCCACCGTGAAAAGAAGACATTGTGCAGCTACAGAATCTAGGGCTTCTTACTTTTTGGTTCTCTCTCCACAATCGATCAGCAAAAGAAGGCTAGTCTGACTCTCTATTGAAGGGTGCATCTTTTTGTCAAAGCAGAATTCAATTTCGAGCATTTTCAATTTTCGGTGTGGGAAATTAGGGCTTCTTGCAGAAGAAGAATTTTTGAGTGAGCCCAACATAGGATTTCTCTTCTCATCAAAATAGAATTTTAGAGACCTGGATCAAGATTTTTGGTTGGGTGAAACTTTAGGAAAGTCAAACCCTAGTTTGACCCGGAGCTAGAAAAACCCTAAATACGAAAACTGCTAAGTTTTTTTATATTCGCTATATCCCAATATTGGCGAAGGTTCAGGGGCTGAAAATTGCAGAGAGTGAATATATAATCCTGGTGAACCCTGTATCCAGAATTAAGCCTTCTATTCACTATATTATAGGAGATATGATCCCTCCAAGTTAGGGTTCCACCCTCTTCCAGAATTCATCCCTAAACAAGACACCTAGGAAAAATTGCTATAGCTTGGGCTACAGAGGTCCAAATGGAATTCCTAAAGATGTTCCAGAAATAGCATGGAATTTACTTTCTCTGGTCTAAATTTCAGAACCTGAAGATGAACTAGTGACACATGGAATTCCATACAACTTCATTGTTTTGAACAGTCCTGTAACTAGTCACCTTGGGAAAATGATCATAAATCCAAATTGGTGAAACCAATTCTGATGAAACCTATGGTGTTGGATCAGGGACATGTGAGGTTACCTCAATGCTAAATTTCATACACATACGAGGATTAAATTCAGAGATATCACAGAAACAGTAACAGGAATTTCTGCAGAAGAAATTGGAAAACTAGGGCTTCCTGTTCCGAAAGCCTCCCTCCACTGTTTTCTGAAAAGGAGTACATTGGACAGATCCATTTGAAGAGAGATATATTTATATCCAATCAGATCTGAAATATTCCAAGTTTTGAAAATTAGGGTTTCTCTGACAAACCCTAGATCAGCGAGCTCCGGAAGGAGGATGGACACCTCAAATCGGTAAGATCTAATATTTTTCTATTTGCATTTGAGGTTCTCATTTCAAAGTGATCTATCACATCAGCTTGATGATAAGCTTGGTGAATTTGAAAAATTCCAAGCATGAAAGCATTTGATCCCTCTAAATAAAATTAATTAGACACCTACATGAGTAGAGAGGTTCTAGTTCTAGAGGGAGATGAGCCTCAAAACCTTACACAAGAAGAACCTGATCAAGGCCAAGAAGATCACTGTTGATTCAATCACGGATCAACTTGCACCACAAGTGTCTTCCTTAAAGACACCGAATATTTTTGATTCCTTGATCAAGTTATTTGAAGATAAGAACATAATTCAAAAGATGGATTTGAGAAAACAATTGAAGAATGTGAAGATCCAGAATGCATAACATCTTGAAGTGGTAGAAGAAGAAGTAGAGAATGAAGAAGTGGTGATAGCCACCTTGAATGGCCTCCCATGATCATGGGATTCATTAAAGCGAGGAATGTGTGCCAGAAGGAAGTGATTACTTTCAGTTGACTTTAGGAAGAAGAAGAAGCTCGTCTCATAAGAAGAGAAGAATAAAGATGGGAGCAAATTGAAGATCAAGCTCTCACCATTCAAAGAAGATCCCTCAAGCGATGAGGAATATGAAGAACTCAATTCTTGACGAACCTCTTATCCATCTTATCATTTGGATAAGAAATGATGATTTCATGAATGAAGAATATGATGAAGGAGAATGATCAAGAAGGATTCTACCCACAAAACAAACAAAAGATAAGTATTCAATTGTCATTTAATGATATTGTTTTGTTATGCATATTCAGTTGATGTGTTATGCATTATAGATTGTTTACATTAATGACTGTATACTACTAATATGCATAATTAGCTCATGGTGCTATACATCTCTCCATTGCTACTTATCTAGAATGAAACATCTTTACATGACATATTGGATTAATGCACAATATCAATAATGTCATCTAGAAAGTTTCCGTGAGATATGGATGAATGTTGTATTGCCTAAACAGTTGCCTGATGCATAAGAATTTGTCGTTATGCATATGTTTTATGAAATAGTTCTAACCATGAAATTGGTGCATTTGAATTGTAGGAAAGGTCCTGAACAACCTCCTACAAGAAAACAAGGATGAGACTTGTTTCAAAGAACAAGTGATGATAATTCAATAAACATGAATCTGAAGCTCCCAGGGTCAGAGACACCATGACGAAGGAAAGAGATTCAGAGAGCGGTAGATCCACCTTGAAGGATGAAGACCACCATGGGTATAAGAGATAACTCAAGATGAAGAAAAGAATGCTATGATCAAAGAATAACAGTTGATCATGGGGAATGATGTATATGATATGATTTCAAGACATAAAGGGAAGTACGTAGTATATTCCATATGGATCTACAAGAACAAGTGTACAAAGAAAAGGTTCATGATTTGCCTCAGAAAGAATAGACTATGACATGACATACTCTATTGACAAGTATATATCAACCATAGAGCCACCTGTACAGAATGAAGAGGGAAGATGATACTCCACTTCAAGGGGAGTGACTACAGAAGATATCTAAGTTCGACATGGTACGACATGATGGACAGCTTCCTGCTGGATCGAGACTTTACCAAGAGTAAAGAGGGTTCCAACCTTCAAGTTTGAATGCAGAAGACTAGGATATGTTGATGACCCGACAAGATGAACTCATGGAAGATGTTATGATGTTTGGGATATAGTTCCCAAACCAGAAGGAAAGAGTATAGTATCCTCCAAATGGATATGCAAAATAAAGCATGCAGCTGATGGAAGTATTGAGAAGTATAAAGCAATATTTGTGGCCATAGGTTTCTCTCAGAAAGAGGGAATTGATTATGAATAGACATTTTCCCAGTAGCACGATATGCTTCAATTAGAGATACCATGGAACTTACATCCATGATGAAGTGGGATTTACACCAGATGGATGTGAAAACAGCTTTTCTAAATGGTGTAATCAAAGAAGAAGTATACATAGAACAGCCACAAGGATTTGAAGTTGAAGATAGACATACTCACGTATGCAAGTTGAAGAAGGCATTATATGGTCTTAAACAAGCTCCTCGAGCTTGGTATGAAAGAATAGATGGTTTCTTGTCGAGCATGGGCTTTACCAAAAGTAAAGCTGATCCTAACCTTTATCTCAAGGTTGTAGAAGATGAACTTGTCATCCTGTTATTATATGTGGATGACTTATCCTTGATAGGAAATGAGAAACAGGTCATGGAAAGCAAGAAGAAACTAGCAGAAGAATTTGAGATGAAAGACCTTGGGTTAATGCATTATTTCCTAGGTCTAGAAGTATGGCAAATTTCAGAAGAAATCTTTCTCAACCAGGAAAAGTATGCAGTAGAGATATTGAATAGATTCAATATGTTGGAATGCAAAGTCATGGCCACACCCATCAACTCCAACCTAAAGCTGTTAGCTGATGACTCATCAGAGTTAGTGGATATGCCTCATTACACACAAATCATTAGGTCATTGATGCACTTAACAAATATTAGACCAGACATTTGTTTTGCTGTGAACACCTTAAGTCAATATCTTGTTCAACCAAGACGGGTTCACCTAGTAACTACAAAACATGTGATGAGATATCTAAAAGGGACTATAGACTTTGGTTTATATTATGATGGTAGCCATGAGTATAGATTGTATGGCTACACAGATGCAGATTGGGCTGGAAGTATCTCAGATAAGAAAAGCACATTAGGTAGATGCTTTTGTTTGGGGTCTGCTATGAGTTCATGGTTTAGCAGGTAACAGTCAAGTGTTTCTCGTAGCATGGCTGAAGCAGAATACATAGCAGATTGCTCTGCTAAGTTGTGAATCCATATGGCTTCAGAAGCTGATATCAGGTCGCTTTGAACTGAAGATGGATACTAAATTAATTCTACGTGATAACAGAGAACCCCGTGTTCCATCATAACACACAAAAATCTAGTATTTCTACATTAAAGATATGATGGTGACCTGATGATGCTTTCAGTACTCACATACTAGAGATACAAATGCTGATAGTTCAGTATTCACATACTGAAGATGTAGATGAAGGTGGTGATGCGCTGACAAAGCCTCTGTCTCAGGTAAAGTTCGAACACTTTCGAGACAAGCTTGGTATGGTTCAGAAAGACCTTCCCTGAAAGGGGGAGTAGTGATGTTGCAGTGGGATTGTATCATCCCTGGACACTTTCCCTAAAGTGATCTGGAGACCTCGGTCTTCGAGAATGAAGAGGGATTGTATCATCCTGGGACATATGTCCAGAAGTGATCTGGATACCTCGGTCTTTGAGAATGAAGTGGGATTGTATCATCCTTGGGCACTTGCCCTAAAGTGATCCAGAGATCTCAGTCATCGAGAATGTGGTAGGATTGTATCATCCTTGAACTTCGGTTAAGAATGGATCCGATGTAACTTCAGTCATCAAGAATGTGGTGGGATTGCATCATCCCTGAACTTTGGTTCAAAATGTATCCGGAGGTCTCGGCCCCCGTGAATGTGGTAGGATTGCATCATCCCTAAACTTCAGTTCAAAATGTATCCGAAGGTCTCGCCCCCCATGAAATTGGTGGATCGCATCATCCTTGAACCTCGGTTCAAAATGTATCCGGAGGTCTCGACCCCTGTGAAAGTGGTAGGATTGCATCATCCTTGAACTTCGTTTCAAAATGTATCCAGAGATCTCGGCCCCCGTGAAAGTGGTGGATTGCATCATTCCTGAACCTTGGTTCAAAATGTATCTAGAGATCTCGGTCCCCATGAATGTGGTAGGATTGTATCATCCTTGAACTTTGGTTCAAAACAGGTCCGGTGACTTCGGTACTCGAGAACGTGTGTTGATTCCGTAATTCCTAGAGGAAGGATTGTCTGAGTTCGACATATGTGTTGATCCCATAATTTCGAAAGGAAGGATCATTAGTAATTCCATAAAGACCTGAATCCCATAATTCTGAAAGGAAGGATCATTCAATTGATCCTGTAATTCCAATAGGAAGGATTCTCTAAGCTCCACAGATGTGTTGATCTCATAATTCCAATAGGAAGGATTGTCTGAGTTCCACATATGTGTTGATCCCATAATTCCGAAAGGAAGGATTGTTAGTAACTCCGTAAATACCTAAATCTTGTAATTCCGAAAGGAAGGATCATTGAATTGATCCCGTAATTCCAATAGGAAGGATTGTCTGAGTTCCACAGATGTGTTGATCCCGTAATTCCAATAGGAAGGATTGTCTGAGTTCCACAGATGTGTTGATCCCGTAATTCCAATAGGAAGGATTGTCTGAGTTCCACAAATGTGTTTATCCTGTAATTCCAAAAGGAAGGATCGTTAGTAACTCTGTAAAGACCTAAATCCCATAATTCCGAAAGGAAGGATCGTTAGTAACTCCGTAAAGACCTAAATCCTGTAGTTCCAAAAGGAAGGATCATTGGTAACTCCGTAAAGATCTAAATCCCGTAATTCTGAAAGTAAGGATCATGTTGATGTTTTGATGATGTTGATGTTTTGATGATGATGATGTTTTTATGATGATGATGACATACTAATCAAAAGATCAATTTATGATGATGCTGATGTATTGATCGAAAGATCAGAGTATGATGATGATTACGATGTACTGATCAAAAGATCAGAGTGTGATGATGATGATGTACTGATCGAAAGATCAGAGTATGATGATGATGATGTACTGATCAGGGTATGACGATGATGATGTACTGATCAAAATATCAGAGTATGATAATGATAACGTACTGATCAAATAATCAGTATGTGATGATAACGACGTACTGATCAAAAGATCAGAATATCATGATGATGATGATGTTCGAGAATTGAAGTATGATTATGGTGCTGATCATGATGTTACTGTTTAGGTTTCTGATTAGAAGATCAAAGTGCTGAAGATGTTGTTGATCGAAATTTTAAAGATGTTGTTGCTGATCGAAAGATAAAAGTGCTGAAGATGTTGCTCATCAAAATGCTGAAGATATTGTTGCTGATCGAAAGGTCAAAACACTGAAGATGTTGCTGATCGAAAGGTCAAAGTGCTGAAGATGTTGCTGCTGATTGAAAGGTCTAAGTGCTGAAGATGTTATTGTTCGAAAGGTCAAAGTGTTGAACATGTTGCTGAAGATGTTGCTGAAGGTGTTGCTGATCAAAAGGTCAAAATATGTTGATGTTGATCAAAGAGTTGATGTCGTTGAAAATTGAAGACAAAGACTATATGATGTTGAAAAGCTTCCAATGATTTATAGATGTATTACCCTGATGATGTTGATGATGTCCTCTATCTCTCTCCTACTATTGTTGTTGTTGATGTTGTTGTAGAATACCATTCTCATTAAGGGGGAGTGTTGAAATATTGTAACTTCGAAGAATATTCTATATGTATATTTTTTGGTCCCCAATGGTCCTACTGAGAGAACCACTTGTATTTAATTGTACCCCAATGCTTCTAATCAGAAGAACTAATAAGATTCATGAGTTTGTCCCCTCTAATTGTAAAGGTGGGTCATCAGCACCCCAGTGTGGTTACTTGAGCCTACATGTGTAACTCGAGCCTACATGATTAAGTCGAGCCTACATGTCGGATGAGTTAATTGAAGTGAACGGATGAATATAAATAGAGGTGTAGCTGGAGTTCACTTGTGTAGTGCATTAGTGGAGAAGAGAAGTAGCTGGAGAAGGAGGAGGATCAGGCTTTCATCTCCTTGCTTTTTTTATCTTTTATCCTTTTTGGGAATCTATATTGAGGAAGCTTTTGCTAGGATTTTCCCTTTAGGGTTTTCCCAGGATAAATCTGTGTGTTCCTTTTGTATTGTTGGGCTTGTCTATATTTCAGTGATCCTATTTATATGATTTTGTTATGAAAATGAAATGAAGTATTGATGATCTAGCTTAGCATATGAAAATTTAACATTTCACACATTTTTACTCCACAAAACATGTACATGTTATTTTTATGTATAATTCAAGCCCCTGTAGCACCCCTTTCTCTCCCTCCTCCAACCCCACAACACCCCATGTCTCTCTCACAAAACCTCTGCCCCTAACCCCCTTTTCTATAATCCCACCTCTATTGTTTCCTAGATTCCAATACCCCTCCCAGATACCGTTATTCATCCCCCCATCTCTCTCTTTCTCTCTAACTCCAAATACCCCACTCCTCACCTACACCGAACCCCTAACACCCCACAACCTCTCTCTCTCTCTCTCTCTCTCTCTATATATATATATATATATATATATATATATATAACACATACACACATCCCTACACCTCCCCTACCACTAACCCCCCACCTCAATCACTTGATCCCTAACACCCCACCGCCCCCTTCTGGGTGTCGAGATCTCCTTTAATCTTTTGGTCAACTATCCTCAACTTATTTTGTTATGGTTTGAAATCCTAAACAAATTCTTTAGTGAAATTCATACCATTCATAAAATCTCATTGATTTCATTTACAAATTCTAATTATTGTGAAAGAATTAACACTAAAATCATCATCATTATAACTATGGGAACATAGGCGGCGTCATAATTTTAGAACTATTTTATAGTTGGATGTCAACGTAGATGTGTAAGATGAAGAATCTGATCAAGAAGTTGCTCATCAAAATGATGTAGTAGGAAATGAAATTGAAATTCATTATATTGATGATGAATATCTAACCGAAAATGACTTTGATCATTACCTTGATATGAGCGATGTTTTCAATGATAGGGATTTCCAACCAAATGACGATATCGATGTTGATTTAGATAAAGAAGACTCTGAATTATCAAAATTATGTGAGAAATAGTTTTTTCATAATGTATTATGTTTACGACTATTTATTTATGTTAAAACCATCGTTATCATCGTCGTCGTCATCACAATATATGTCATCATCGTCATCTATCATCATCATCATCTTCATCATCCTCATAATCATGATCTTCATGATGATGATGATCATCATCATCATAATCATCGTCAGCATTATCATCATAATCACCATCATCACCCTCTTCCTCCTCCTCCTCCTCCTCCTCCTCCTCATCATCATCGACGTAGTCATCACCATATTCATATATAAATAGTTATGTTAAACCATCGTTATCATCACCATCATCACAATCTCTGTCATCATCATCATCTTCATCATCATCCATCATCATCATCATCCTCATCATCCTCATCATCCTCACCATCATCATCTTCGTCATCATCATCATCATCATCATCATCATAATCCTCATCATCATCATCACCATCATCACCCTCTTCCTTGTCAACATCGTCATCATCATCACCATTATCACCCTCTTCCTCATCAACATCGGCATCATCATCATCATATTCTTCTTCATCATCATCATCATCATTAATGTCGTCATCACGATTATCATCATCATATTCATCTATTTAGCTATGTTTAAACCATCATCATCACCATCATCACAATCTCTGTCATCATCATCATCATCATATTCATTATCCTCATCCTCATCCTCATCATCTTCGTCATCACCATCATCATCATCATAATCTTCATCATAATCACCATCGTCACTGTGTCATCACCCTCTTCCTCAACAACAACATCATCATCATCATCATCAGCATCGACGTTGTAATCACCATCACGGTCATCACCATATTCATCTATTTATTTTTGTTTAAACCATCGTTATCATCATCATCGTCATCACCATCATCACAATATCCGTCATCATCGTCGTCGTCGTCGTCGTCGTCATCATCATCACCACCATCATCGACATCTTCATCATTGCGACCACCATCATCGTCATCATCATCATAATCATCAATATCATCATTTTCATCATGATCTTCATCATTATCATCATCATCCTCATCCTCATCATCTTCACCATCCTCTTGACATGCCACCAAAATGATATTGATAATTGGTGGAGTCTCCAACAAAGCACTAAGTACTATGTATAATTTTTTCAAATGCTATTAATTAGTTGAAGTGTCCTTATTTAGGATTTGTATTCTCTATTATAACTCTGTAAACTACTCCTCCTCGCACCACCCTTTGATGAAGTATCAATGTTAAGGGTTGCAATCATTGTTAGGGATTAAGGATTACATATATATGTTAACGTTTAAGGATTAAAGTTATATGTTATAGGTGTTAGGGTTTATGAATTCATGGTCATAAGGGTTAGGGTTTACATGGATTTAATGATATTTTATACGTTAATAAGGGTTGGTGGTAAGTGGATATAATATGGTATACAAGTGATATGGCTTAGCAACGAAAGGATCGTGAAGGTTTATTTGCATTATTTGTATGGCAACACTTGGATTATATCCATGTATTCTTTTCACCCTTAGTTTCACTTGGTAAACAATATATCTATTATATGTTTATATACCTAGGTACATAAGTCATTAAGTCCCATGGGACCTATATTTTTCTTTTGTATGGGGACTCCTCAAGGGTGTTGTACTAATAAAAATCATTAACTATTACACAAACATGTTTTATTTAGTACTTTATTTGTCCTATAAAAAATAATATTTTGCATTATGTCATTTTCATGTGTTTCACCAAATTGGAAAAGTGCATTTCAAACGTAAACATGTAATACCTATTACATTAAAGATGACCATAATTTTAGATTTTGTGTTGATAGTTCACAAGTTATTCACATTCTAGATTAGGCACACAAC
Organism: Pseudotsuga menziesii; assembly: GCA_001517045.1. NCBI lineage: Eukaryota > Viridiplantae > Streptophyta > Pinopsida > Pinales > Pinaceae > Pseudotsuga > Pseudotsuga menziesii. The sequence continues at coordinate 59,001 of LPNX010464381.1, forward strand.
ATATGTTTTTAGGTGGGATAAAGTAGAATCTAGGCAGTAAAGATCTTCAATCTAAACAAGCATACAAAATTGAAGTGTACGTACCGATCTTTGTTGACAAACACTAGGATATTTCTCTCATGGTTGATTTTATCATTATATGGCATTTTGGAAGAAAAAAATTATGAAACTATCTTATTTTTGGGATATCTCAAGGTTTGTTTTGGGACTCCTTAAATAGGTTTTGAAGTGTAGGTATGTGAATTTTTGTTATACCCAAATCCTGTCACCAGCATGTGATAAGATATCTGACACCTTTATTTTCCCTCAATCCCAAACTTGAAGTGAAAATAGTGCTCTAGATGTTGATCCTACATATAAAAATCCAGCACTGCTCTTACCCTTAGGCTTATAAGCGGTACCTTATGCAGCAACACTCGAGTTATATGGAAGATAGGTGGTGCCACCACCTTTCACCTTTTTTTGGTGTGGTTCTCACCTTGCACCACTCTGTCATAAGGGAGTATAAGCGGTTCCTTGGTAAAAAGTGAAAAAAAGGAGGTTTCGTGAATCTTCTAGAACAAAATCTTCATGTCTAGCCTTATCCCTACTCACCTAGGTCAGTTAAACTCTAGATCCATACTTTGGGGATCTCATGGCCACCTCACCCACCTATTTATCAATCATTCATATCCCTTTGAGCTCTATAAAACTAGGCTCATACTCAATGGTTGAGGGGGACGAAGAAAGGAGTAAAGTTATGCTGCTGAATTAACATCATGGCCTAATCCATTAGAGAGCATAGAGGAGCAAGTTGGAGCTATCGAGGATGAGATGTTAGTCTTGTGAAGGAGTGCATTGACACTAATACAAAACGGTTGTAAGCTATTTCATTCCATCTATTAATGCAAAGTTGATTTCTTTCCCATATGTCTATTGTGTTATAATCTCACATGTGTATTATCAGATTTCTTAGTCATTGATATGGATCTATGGATATTTTTCTGGTATCTTTGATGTTGTCATGTGTTTGATGTGTTTATGCAGGTATTCCATTAGAGATTTTATTCCAGTCATCTACAGTTTCCAGGGAAATTCTTTGACCTAGTTGTGACTCATTTTGTTCTGGATCTGAACCATTTGTTCAGACCAGAGGAACATCTTCTATCCCTAGAAGGTGTTGTATTCCTGATAAAAAATTTGTATGTCCTTGTGGGAATACAATTTCACTAAGGGTTGTATAAAAATTGTGGGAATAATGATAAATAATTATATGTAAAAAGAAATATCAAATTCATGGTCATATATGTAATCTTTACTTCACATTTTTCTTAGTGTAGCTATAAGATAATGAAGGATTTAATATTTTAGGAAAGGAATAAAATCCTTTTACATTGGTATCAAGTAAATATATAAGCGCTTGCTACTGTATCAAACGTTTCAGGTCATTGCATTATGTATTGGGTGCCAATCTCCCCTAGTTTTCCAACCTTAGAATACAAGAATGTAATTCCTCTAAAGCAATCAGATTTATATGGGAGCATGTTGTCATATGGGAATACTTTGTTGGGAGACCAAAGTTATTCATGTCGGGATCATAAGTTATGATGATTTCTTAATATGTTCTTTTAATTCTATTAGAGACTACACTCCCATGGATGGATATGAATCTCTATGCCTATGAATGCACATCCTAATACATGAAGTTGTCATGTCTACTTTAAATTTTTCCTTTCTTTTCATTTTTTATCCCCTTTTTTTCCCTCTTGATGTTTTTAATAATTTGTCAATGAAACTAGCTTGAGATGTAGGAAAGCATTTTTATAGTATTATGGATGAAAGCATGCAAATTGCATGCCTATATTGTACAAACACTTCCTACATTTCATCGCCATATTCATCATCATCATCATCATCATGGTCATCATCATCATCGTCATCGTTTTCATCGTCATCATCATCACCATCATCATCATCATGACTATTTAGTTATGTTTAAACCATCATTATCATCATCATCGCCATCACAATCTCTGTCGTCATCATCATCTTCATCATGATCACCATCTTCACCACCGCCATCAACATCATCATCATCTTCATCATCATCATCTTCATCATCATCTTCGTCATCAATATCATCATCATCATCACCATCCTCGTCATCATCATCATCATCGTCATCGTCATCACCATCATCAAAATAGCCATCATCTTCATCATCATCATCATCATCTTCATCATAATCATCATCTTCACCACGATCACCATCATCTTCATCACCACCATCATCTTCATCATGATGACCATCTTTACCACCACCACCATCATCTTCACCATCATCCTCATGATGATGATCATTGTCATCATAATCATCATTAATATGCATGATGATGATCATTGTCATCATAATCATTATCAATATACATCATGAATATCATCAATCTTCTTCATCTTCATTATCATAATCATCATGATGACTATCATCGTCATCATTACGATCGTCACTGTTATCATGATACCACTAATTAGTACTAGGTCTAATATGGAACTTCTAACATAGTTATGATGATGATGATGACAATGATGAAAATGTCGATCATCATCATCATCATATTCTTCATCATCTTCATCATCCTCAATTCCTCATCATCATAATAAAAAATTATCATCATCTTCATTATCATCATCATCATCATCATCATCATCATCATCATTGTCCCAATCGTCACCATCTTCATCATCATCGTTGTCACCATCACATTATTCATCATCATGATCATGATCATCTTCAACATCATCATCATCATCCTGATCATCTTCATCTTCATCATGATCATGATCGTCATCATCATCATCACCATCACCATCATCATGATCATGATCATCATCGTCATCATAATCATCATCATCACCATCATCATCATCATCATTATCATCCTCATGATCATGATCATCATCACCATCATCATTATCTACATCGACATCGACATCATCATAATATTCATCATCATCACCATCATCATCGTCATCATCGTCATTGTTGTCATCTTCATCATCCTCATCATCATCATAATCATCAAATTCATCATCGCCGTCTTCATTATCATCTTAGATATCATTGCCATCATCATGATCATCATCGTCATCACCATCTACATCATCATCATCATCCCTCATCTTCATCAACATGATCAATATCATCGCTATGATCAGTATCTTATGTCAATGATCACATTGTATAATTGAAATACCATAAACAACAAATGAAAATATAATGAAGCAACCTTAATAAAATTAAAATTAAATATATAAAAAATAAAATATAAACTAAAACAGAAACAAAAAAAGTTAAAAATAAAATAAAATATATAATAATAAAACAAAACAATGAAATAACAAAACAGAAATATACCAAAAATAAATAAAATATAAAATATAAAAATATAAAAAAAAACAAAAATATATAAATAAAATATAATATAATAAAACAAAATAAATAAATATAAAATATAAAATAAATAAAAACTAAACAAACAACGCGAACAATACACAATACAGAACCAACAAAGAACAAATAATCGTCGCGAAACTGGCATCCAAACCCCTGAGGTCACACAGAGGATTCTTTATGAGGTGTTGTTGGAGGTAACTCAGACGAGGTCTCGACAGGTGCTGTCGGAGGTCACACAGATTAGGTATCGACAGGTGCTGCCAGAGGTCACGCAGAGGAGGTTGAGACATGTGATGTCAGAGGTCATGCACTCAGAGGAGGCCTTAAAGAGGAAAAGGAGGGTTTGCAGCGGTTAGGGTTTCCAACGGTCACACAGAGGATGGGTTGCATAGGCAGAGATAGAGGAGGGTTTGTAGAGGTCATGCATAGGCTAACACGATGACAAAATGCCCCCAAATAGGTGACTACCTTATATGTTTTTTCAAATATTTTTTATTTGGTATTAAAAAAACAACTTTTCTATGCAAAAGAAATATTTAGTATGGATTTATACTGGTATCGAAAAGATGAAAAGATTGTGTTCATAATATAGTTTTAACGATGAACTTCTCTTCCCCTGAATCTCCCTCTTTGTGTGCTATCAGGGTCACTACTACAAGTTTCCCATTGCATTGCATTTGTCAAATGCACAGTGAGGGGGCATAAATAGTTTATTCTCAGCTAAAATCCATAGTTTATAGTTTAGGGTTTATAGCAAAAACAATGAATATCAGAAAACCCAAAGTAAACCCTAGGAAGGCTACAAGTTTTAAACAATTAAGAATGCATTCAGTAGTATAAAATGACAAAATTTCTACGAAGTAAATGTTTAAGCACAATTTTTAACGAGGAAAGAAACACTAGAAAAGCATGCTACACTAAATGAGTTATAGCCTTTTCCAAATATTCATTTACATATTTATAGAATACTCTACCAAAATTTCTTCCACTTTATTGGTTGTTGATGCAGTGACGACATTTCATAGCTTGTTTTGTATGCTATCTTGATAATTTGTCAGCTAACACAACCACTCTCAGGGATACAGGTGATCAAAGGTCAATAATTGCAAATCTATGCTTGTCTCATTTCATTTTGGGGTTGGTATTCATAGAACTGATATTGACCAATACTTTACTGAGGAATAGTAAGCTATATGAAAAACCCTATCCAGCTTATAATATATTAACTATTTTGTACAAATAGCCAATGGAAAAACTAGTGTCAAATACTAGGAGAAATTTGTGATGGCCTTTACCATACTAATTTTAGGGCAATCTATAGTGTCTTTCTTGTTGAACAGAAATTTAGGTAGCCATTTTAAAAGAAAAGTTGGGTCTGTTTCTTTGGCATTTTGTCTATTTTGCTTCACATGTGAGTCTTGATTTTTGAGTATTTCTTTATGATTTATCCTCCTATTTTTGTATTATAATAGAGCTAGTAATTATATCCTTTTAAAACGGATTCACTTTAAATTTATCACCTTTTCATAGCACAACATATTAGTCTTTTAATTTTCTACCTCCTCTTTCTTACCTCTCTAAATATTCAGGTCTGCACAGTGGGAAGCTTGAGGGAAGTTTCGGAAACATTTTCCACTTCATTTATTAATGTCTACTAAATTTTCATTGTAGTATCTTGGAACAAATACCATTTCATTTTCTTCCTCTCAATTGTTCTTTCCTTATGACATAGGGACTTTCAAAACCTACGTGGCCAATGTATCATGATTGAAGGCTGACCTCAACCTGTGAACCTGTCAAGTACTTCATCTACTTTTGTTCACCCCTATTTGTGATCATTTCTATTTGTCTTTCTTTTTTGGTATACAATCTACTTAAGGAAAACGATCCTCTCTTGGTATGAGGCCTCATTGGCCCCTCTGTGGTTTGTGGTCATTATATATACAATCTCCAAGTCTACAAGCTATTAATATAGTGGAATATATCTATGATGGGATTTAGTTATATGGTAGTACTTAATTCATTGAATCCTCCCTTCTTTAGGAATCTCCTGGTTAGGGAATGTTAAGGAAAGAGGTATTTCCTTGAAAAAAGAATGAGTTTATTATGCCTAGAAATGAGATATAGCAACCAATGGGGGATGGTAAGCAAATAGATGATAAAAAATAGCTACATGAATCCATAGGACATCTCCATCCTAGATGAAAAAGTAATTCTCATGAAGTTAATAATCTCATTATTAATACTTGTAAGGAAATAAAATATGTGATACAACCTTTCCTGGTATTTTTAGGTTACTATCATTTGTGAGGTTAAGCTAGCATCCTATGATGGATGTGTTGTTTGTTGTCTATGACTATAAGTTCCCACAACACCTTGGATAATCTTACCTCCTTCTGTCGATACCTGCTATTTTTTGTCTATGACTATGAGGTCCCACAACACCTTGGATAATCTTACCTTTTTCTGTCGATACTCTTTCATTATTCACAATCATTCTTCCGTTATGAATTCATATAATATAGAATACAAATTGATGGCATAAAATCCCAATATTTTTATCAAACGAAGTTCGTAAAGTTCTCAATAAAAAACTTGAAAAATATTATGATCTCGTGATCTAAATGTTGAACAGTTATCTTGACTTAGACACTGTGGAACTCACAATAGGAGAATTACTTGATGTTGTCATCAGTCAGGGGATGATACAGAGTGATGAAAAGGGATTGTAGGTATCTTATAACTTACCAAGAGAAACAGAAACAACATGCCTCTATGGGGATCATTTGAGGCTTCAGCAAATTTTGGCAAATTTCCTAGTGAATGCGATACATTTCACATCAACAGAAAAATGGGTTCGAATAAAAGTCAGCTCAACTAAAAGGCACTTGGGTGGCGGTTTATATGTCATAGATCTAAAATTTAGGTATGGAAATTTCCTCTTCTTTTTTGGAGAGGGTGTTGATACATAGTTTCATTTTGGCATGTTTTATTCTCTTTCTCATATTAAGGATGCAAAATGGAAAATATGCCTAATAATGTTGCCAAACATTTTCAATTTACAAGTTAGAATTTAGATATCATGCCATATGTAACATTCTGTAGAATTCATGCAAGATGAGGAATTATTTTTCTTTTGTTCTTAAAAAATGTGAGATTTGTAGTTTTTACAGTTTGACCCTATGATTTATGCATTCATGAGCCCTTGCTTTTCTTTTTCACATGATTATAACAATGTTATATGTTGGTTTGTATATCAAAACTTAGAAGCAAGAAGAATGTTTCTTATCATGGAATTCGAGTGCAATAGGGTTCTATTTATGGTGATATTGTTCACAGGAATGTATGAATCCATTGAATTGTTGTTGCACACACTACTCCATGCCTAAGTGAGATTTATTTTTGTGGGACCCTAGGAATAAAATTAAAGTGCGCTAGTAAAATTTCTTGTGACAAGAATGTCGATTTTGGTATGTTTGCAGAATTACTCATCTAGGCCCTTGGTTTCCCGAAAAACTAGTGCAACAAATGTTCAATCTAGACCCAAATATGTCTCAACAGGGTTTAGGATTACTCATTTGCCAAAATTTGGTAAGACTTGTGAATGGTGATGTACAGTATAAGCTTCAGTTGTTTTGATAGTGGATCAGTTCCAAAATAGTCTTTTTTTAATCACAAATTGCCACCTCCCTCTTTCCCCAAATGTATCCACAATTACCACCAACTACTTATGGTTATCCTTCACCATTAATATAATTAATTTTAATTTGAGAATGAAACTTGTTTTCTAGCAACTAGCATGTGATCCCCAAAAATGAATGGTTACCCTTCACTATTAATATAATTAATTATATTTTGAGAAATACTTGAAACTTGTTTTCTAGCAACCAGCAAGTGTGCCCCAAAAATGAAAGGCTTGAAGATGGATTCACACACTCAAACTCGACAAAATCAACATATTTTTTAATAATGCTTCATTATTAGAAAATAGTTCTTGTGAGGAACAGAACCTTTGTAGGGGATATAGCTCTTGATTTATTTGTAACTTCAAAATGTATTCACTTGTATATTGTACCCTGATGTTTATTCTGAGAAGTATCTGTAATGTAATTGAGTCATGTCATGCCCCGATGTTTCGATCAGGAGATTCAATAATGTAACAAGTCATGTAAATTCATTGATGTTAACCCTCCATCCTAAGTCAGGGCAATAGTCTCAAAAGTTGTGTGAAGGTTAACCCTCCTTATTGATCAGAGGGAAAATTCCCCACAGTTGTGGGGCACTAGGGTTATTAGACTCTCCTATAGATGTCGGCTCTAGTAAGTAATTGTTAAGTGGGACCGACATGTTAAAGTGGACATTAAGTGAATTGAAGAATATAAATAGAGAGTGAGCCTCTCTATTTATCACACACCGTTACTCACTCGTTGGGGCACATAAGTGAGAGAAAACTAGTTCTCTCAAGTAAGAGGGAGAGAGAGAAGTTGTGAAGATCATCTTTATGTTTTTGGGTTTTATTGCTGCCATTGGTTCTCATTCTATCTATGAGGAAGTTGCAGGTTTTTGTCCTTTATGGTTTCCCTAAGGAAAATTCTTTGTGTCTCTTGTCTCTTGTGTTTATTGTTGTGCATGTTATTCTCTCAGATAAGATCTTGAGATAATGCTAGCTTGAATGATAAAAATCTAACATGATATCAGAGCTAACCTAAGAATAAGACATTGTGTATCTATAGAAGCTAGGTCTTCTTACTTTCTGGGTCTCTCTCCATAATCCATCAGCAAAATTATGCTATGATGACTCTCCATTGAAGGGAGTATCTTTCTGTCGAAGCAGAATTCGATTCCAGAGATTTTCAGTTTTCGGTGCAGGAAATTAGGGCTTCTTACAGAAGAGTAATTTTTTATTGATCCCAGCATAAGATTTATATCCTCATCAAAATCGAAGTTTAGAGACTTGGGTAGATATTTCTGGTTTGGTGTAACTCCAAGAAAGTCAAACCCTAGTTTCACCTCGAGCTGGAAAAACCCTAAAATACTAAAAATGATAAGTTTTGGTACATTCGCTATATCTCAGGATTGGAGAAGGATCATGAGCTAAAAATTTCACAAGCCGAAGATAAAATCCTTATTTACCCAGTTCCCAAACTTTAGCCTCATTTTATCTATATTCTATGAGATATGATCCCTCCAAGTTAGGGTTCCAGCCTTTTCCAGGATTCGTCCCTGAACAAGACACCTGAAGAGAATTGATATATCTCGAGATAAAAAGGTCCACGTGAAATTGATGAAGATGTTCTATAAATGGAATGGAATTTAATTTGTGTGGTCTGATTTTCAGACCCAGAAGATGTAGCAGTGACACGTGGAATTCCCTACAACTTCGATATGCTGAACAGTCCTGAAACAGGTCACCTTGGGAAAACCATCATAAGTCCCAATTGGTGAAACCAATTCTGATGAAACCTATGTTTTTAGAATAGGGACATGTGAGGCTACCTCAGTGAAACATTTCAGACACATAGGATTATTAATTCCATAGATACGATAGAAATAGTATTAGGAATTTCTGCAAAAGAAATTGGAAAAGTAGGGATTCCTGATCCGGGAGGTTCCCTCCATTGTTTTTAGAAAAAGAGTACATTGGACAGCTCACCTTGAAGAGATATATCTTTCTATCCAATCAGATCTAAAATATTCCAAGTTTTTAAAGTTAGGGTTTCTCTAACAAACCCTAGATGAACAAGCTCCAGAACCAAGACGAACACCTCAAATCGGTAAGATCTAATCTTTTGCTATTTTCATTTGAGGTTCTCATTTCAAAGTGATATATCACATTACACTAGTGGAAAATGAGAGATTAGTGACCAAAAAAATGACCAAAATCCGCATATCAATGACCACTTTTGGTTTGGCGATCGCTGGTGGCTAATTTGCGGTCTTTTATTACATGACCAAAATTGGTCATTTTTATTTTGGTCATTTATAGCTTGTCGGTTGGTCATTAATTTGGTCATATATTTGTTCATTAATTTGGTCATATATTTGAATCAATGAACAAATATATGACCACATTTGTGACCAAATTAATGATCACATGACAAGCTAGAATATGACCAAATTTGGTCGCGTAATAAAAGACCATAAGTTAGCCACCAAAACTAATTTTTGGTCATTGATATGCGAATTTTGGTCATTTTTCTGGTCATTTGTATTTCATTGTTTGGTCGTGTATCTCTCAATTATTGGTCATTTTATTTGCGAATTTTGGTCATTTTTCTGGTCATTTGTATTTCATTGTTTGGTCGTGTATCTCTCAATTATTGGTCATTTTATTTGCGAATTTTGGTCATTAATCGCATTTATTGGTCACTAATTTAGTCATTTTTGGTCGCTTTATGTATGGTCATTATATTTTAGTAGTATATTTCAGTAGTTTGAATGGTGTCCATTATTAATCAATATAAATTTTTAATATGATATTATGTTTAAATTAAAAAAAAAAGAATCATACATTTATTCTCATCTAATACACATGCGAATTATGCAGTCACATTATAATTAATTACAACACTTGTAAATAAAATCTAATATACATGTAAATCATGTAATGTCATATTAATTAGTTTTCAGAGGAAAAAATATCAGCCTTTGTTATTCAAAAGAATCAAAAGACATCATTTACATAGCATCAAATGTCTGAGCATAATCAGCAATCAGAGCATCACAAAATAACAAATGTAATCATGCGAACTACTGCATCCATATAGAAGGAACTAAAGTCTGATCATAGCAGACTTTTCTCATCATCCCTGTTATAACTTGTCAGATAATACTGAGAGTATCGGAGGTGATCAACAATCAAATAATCCGGACCAAGACTTGCTAGCAAAGTGGACTCAAATCAAGACAGGAACAATAAAATGCATACACTACTTCATGTATGCATCATCATCATCAACATCAGTTTGTGCAGCAAAAGGATCTGTGGTTCCTTCACTGAATGTAGTAGTAGCTGCTCGATCTATGAACCGGAATTCTGACCCAAAACCTCGAGACTGCTGTAAAGTTTGAGCAAATGCTTAATATTTACATATATCTACATCACTAACACTCCTTCGAGCATATTTCATTGATTCCTCAAAATGAGTTGCCTTTATTTCTGCAACTTCAGTTTCATCCTCATCCATGGCTTCAGGGTTTTCTTTTCTTTTCTTTTCTTTTTCAATGTCCTACATACGACAGAAGAGCAAAATTCATTCAAATATTGCAAGGCACTGATAATTAAAGCAAAGATTTTGCATTTTCTTGCTTTCCAAAAGTACCCTAAGGAAAAATATTAATGTACAAAATTGATCATCATATATTGGAACATGAATTGCTAAACATCTTCCAAGCAGGAAGGTCTACTGATGTTAAGACATGCTTACCATTTCAATGTGCTCTCTAATAGAATACTTGCAAGCACGCTGACAAATTTCAGTAATATCAGCTCCACTAAATCCTTGTGTGTATTGAGCAAGAGTTGCAATTTCAACATCCTTTGCAATAGGCGACTTCCGCAAACATGCTTTAAATATCTGAAAGTGGGAAGCTTCATCAGGTAAAGGTATGTATATTAACTGATCAAGGCGACCGGGTCGTCATAAAGCCGAATCAATAATGTCAGGTCGATTTGTAGCCCCAATAATGAAAATAGTTTTCTAGGCAGTCATGCCATCCATCTCAGTCAGCAACTGATTCAAAACTCTATCTGTCGCACCCTCATCATCTCCCCCACTATTACCACGCTGCACATCTCAACACGCTAAAAGTCAGCAGATAACCAAATTGACTAAAACTTCAACTCGACAAGCTCATTTATTTCTAGAACCTTGGCATATCTTATTATGGAGACAATAAACAAGTAGAAAGAGACACATACAAAATAACATAATATAAAGAATGTGGTTACAATAGTATAGAAATAATACTTGCCTGGGTAGCAATTGAATCAAGCTCATCAAAGAAAAGGACACAAGGTGCTGACTGCCTGGCCTTATCAAAAATATCACGTACATTAGCTTCACTTTCTCCAAACCACATTGTCATGAGCTCTGGACCTTTCACACTCATAAAGTTGGCCTGACACTCATTGGAAATGGCCTTTGCAAGAAGCGTCTTACCACAACCAGGGGGTCCATAGAAGAGGACACCCTTAGCGGGAGACATACCAAACTTTTCAAATTTCTCTGGATGTTCCACGGGATATTGCACAGTCTGCCAACAATCAAGGAAAACATCACCAATTATAGTTATAAAATATAGTGGGAAGCCTTTGACAAACTAGAACTAAAATGGAGAAAGGAATGCATGGTTCAAGGTTTTACATCCTGAAGCTCTCTTTTGACATTTTCCAGACCCCCAATATC
>LPNX010464381.1:89529-193853 GCA_001517045.1 Pseudotsuga menziesii
TCTATTGCCAGAGTGACACAACTAAACATGACCAAATAAATGACCAATTATTATGTGCTCATTTTAAGTCTACACATCCCATGACCAATTTTGGTCATTTATCTTGGTCCTTTTTAGTTTAGTTTTATCCTGTGACCAAAAGTGGTCATTTATCTTGGTCCTTTTTAGTTTAGTTTTATCCCGTGACCAAAAGTGGTCATTTATCTTGGTCTTTTTTAGTTAATTCACTTAAATTTACCAATTTTGGTCATTTATCCCTTGAAAAAATCTATGGTGACCAAATTTTTTGGTCTCCTAGTCACTAATCTCTCATTTTCCACTAGTGTTATATTGATGATAAGCTTGGTGAAGTTGAAAAATTCCAAGCATGGAGGTATATGATCTCTCTGAAGAAAATGAATTGGATACCTACATAAGTATAGAGGTTCCAGTTCCAGAGGGAGATGAGGCTCAAATCCTTACACAAGAAGAACTTTGTCAAGGCCAAGAAGATCATTGTTGATTCAATCACGGATCAACTTGTACCACAAGTGTCTTCCCTAAAGACACCAAAGATGTTTGATTCCTTGACCAAGATATTTGAAGGGAAGAACATGAATTAGAATATGACCTTAAGAAACTAGTTGAAGAATGTGAAGATCCAGAATGCAGAGACCATACAGTCATACTTTACAAGGGTCTCTCAAATCAAAGAACAACTTGAAGAAGAAGTGGAGAATGCAAAAGTGGTGATAGCCACCTTGAATGGCCTCCTAGGATCATGGGATTCATTCATGTGAGGAATGTGTGCCGGAAGGAAGTGATTACCTTCAATAGACTCTAGGAAGAAGAATGAGCTTGACTCATAATAAGAGAAGAGAAGATGGGAGCAACTGAAGATCAAGCTCTCACTATCCAAAGAAGATCCCTCAATCAATGAGGAATATGAAGGACTCAATTCTTTAAGAACCTCTTATCCATATTGAGCATTTGGATAAGAAATGATGAAGTCATGAATGAAGAATATGATGAAGCAGAAGGATCAAGAATGAGTCTACCCATGAAACACATAAAGATAAGTATTCAATTGTCATTTAATGATATTGTTTTGTTATGCATTTGTTTATATTCAGTTAATGTATTATGCATGATAGAATGTTTACATTAATGACAATTTACTACTAATATGCATGTGATGGGTAAGAAGCTCATGGTGCTATACAACTCTCCATTGCTACTTATATAGAATGAAACCTCATTGCTGACATATTGGATTAGTGCACAATATCAATGTTGTCCTAGTGGAGATGGAAGGAATATAGAAAAGTTTCCATGAGATATGGGTGAATGTTGTATTGGATAAAATAGTTGCATGATCATATATCTTGATGAAACAAATTTTTCATTATGAATATACCTTATGAAATGTTTCTAACCATACAACTAATGCATTTGACTTGTAGGAAAGATCGCATACATAATCACCTACAAGAAAAGAAGGATGAGACTTGTTCCAAAGAACAAGTGACGACAGATAAAGAATAATATGATGAATGCATCGACATCATTGATGCAGAACCTTCCAGCTATGAAGAAGTAACCAAGAAGAAAGGGAAGACTAGTTCAAGAAGAATGATGTCTAGGATGCAGTATCGATACATGAAGGGAAGTTCATAGTTCCATCATGCAGTAGATGGAAACATCGTGGGATACAAGGCAAGATTTGTAGCACGAGGCTTCTCATGAAAAGAAGGCATAGACTACGAAGAGACATTTGTAGCCACTAGAAATACACATGATAGGAAGAATCATTTGTGAAAATGAAAGAAGGCCTTGTACAGAATAGACCCATGGGATAACACATACATGAGGAGCTTGATGAAGATCTGAACCTTTGCTACAAGGTTGATAGAGGATGACAAGCTAATAGATGGGTGCGAGAAGAACTTTTGAAAAATTTCAAGATAGAGGATCTCGGTATCCAATGATCCTATATGGATACATAGAATATTAGTAGCAGAGGAAGCTACTTGTCACTCTAGTACAAAATGTTTCAATGCATAGAGTACGAAAGATAGAGGGATTATGATGCTTCGCTTCATAGGTAGTGACTACAAAATATCTTGAGGTTTGACATGGTATGACAAGATGGAGAGATTACTGATGACTCTAGGCTTTACTAAGAGTAAAGTGGATTCCAACCTTTGCTTCAAGGTTGAAGGTGGAAGACCAAGGATGCTCGTGTTATATGTTAATGACTTGTTCCTGACAAAAAAGAGGAAGTCATTAAATTTTCAAGAATAAGACTTGTTGTCGAGTTCGAGAAAAAGGACTTGGGGATGATGCACTATGTTCTAGGCATGGAGGTGTCGACAAGGGAAGTATGCAGTAGAGATTTTGAAGAGGTTCAAGATGATGGAATGCAAGGCCATGACCACACCTATGGCATCGAACCAAAAGCTATTGAGTGTTGCTTCATCAGATTCGGTTAATGCAACGATGTATTGTTAGTTGATGTATCGGACAAATACAAGACCAGATATTTGATTTGTTGTGAACACATTAAGACATGTTCAAATTATGGTTCCAAAGCATGCAGTGAGGTACCTGAAGGGTACAGTTTATTATGGGCTCAAGTATGAGGTGAATCAAAAGATTAACATAGAAGGTTATGTGGATTCATATTGGGCAGGAAGTGCCACTTATAGGAAGAGCACTTTGAGGTGCTACCCCAGTATGGGATCAAGTGTGATCTCTTGGTTTGGTAGGATGGAGTCCTGCATGGCGCTGAGTATAGCTGAGGCAAAAGATGTTGCCACTTTCTATTTGGGAGGTAGTATGTTTCTTTTGAAAAGTACTATTTGATTTGGTTGGTCTGACTTGCATTTTTTGTATGATGTAGAGATGAGCAGTGATCTAGATCGAGATCTCTCAAAAGAGGGATTTCTAGCATAGCTGATGAGACAGGTTGTCTGAGCATAAATCCTGGAAAAGCTCGTAGGTTGCTCAGATGTAAATGGTCCTGTAGGTTTTCCTCGGATGTAATCGGTCCTGGAAAAGCTTGCAGGTTATCCTTGGATGTAATAAGACCTGATGTGATTCTATGCTAGAAATGGCCAAATTGAAGTTTGAGTACTTCAGGGATAAGCTTGGTGTTCTCGAGATCGAGGTTCCCTCCAAGGGGAAATGATGAGACCTATATCCATTCTGACATGGTGAGAGGATTAGGTTCCTTCCATGGTCAGATGTAAGGGCTAAACCATTCTATCATAGTGAGAGGATTTGGTTCCTTCCATCTCATATGTGAGTGCTGAGCCATACTGATGTGGCTGTAGGATTGGTTCCTATTATCAGATATAAGTGTTGAATGCCATTCTTGCAATGGAGGCACCTAGTCAGTTACCAGGAATACTCATCCTGGGACTGAGGGCCATTCTGATATGACTGTGGGATGTAGTCTTACATGATCAGATGTGAGTGCATGGGAATTTTGATGTGATTGAGGGATGTGTTCCCACTTGATCAGATATAAGGGTCGATGCCATTCTCTAGGAGAATGGAGGCACTTGGTCAGTTACCAGGAATCCTTAGTGTGGGACTGAGAGCCCTTTCGATGTGATGTGTTTACACATGGTCGAATGTAAGTGCAGAGCCTTTCTGACAAGATGAGGTCAAATGTAAGTGCTGAACCATTCTAGCGTGATGTGTTTACACATGGTCAGATGTGAGTGAGATTCCTTTCTTACAAGATGAGGTTGGATGTAGTTGTAGAGCCTTTTCGACAAGATGAGGTCAGATGTAAGTGCTGATCCATTCTGGCACGATGTGAGACATGGTCAGATGTGAGTGGTGGGCCTTTTTAACAAGATGAGGTTAGATGTGAGTGCTAGGCGTTCCATTCTGACAAGATGAGGTCAGATGTAAGAGTTGGGCGGTCCATTTTGACATAGGGTCAGATATAAGTGCTGAAGACCTACATGAAAAGTAGGGCAACAACCAGCATGAAAAAGGGCTGGCTCTGTAGAACTTCCTATGACAAGAAGAATGAAGAGATAGCACCATTTTATTGAGATAGCAGAAGCAGTAATGATGATGATGATTCAGTGATGATCCAACTTTGATGATGATCTAGACTTGATGATGATCCAGCAGTGATGATCCAGATCAGGTAATGATCCATACTTGATGATAATCCAGCAGTGATGATCTAGATCATGTGATGATCCCGAATTGATGATGATCCAGTAGTGACGATACAGATCAATTGATGATCTAGACTTAATGATGATCCAGCAGTGACGATCCAGATGAAGTGATGATCTAGACTTGATGATGAGCCAGCAGTGATGATCCAGATGAAGTAATGATCTAGACTTGATGATGATCCAACAGTGACAATCCAGATCAAGTGATGATCCAGACTTGATGATGATCCAGTAGTGACAATCCAGATCAAGTGATGATTCAGACTTGATGATGATCCAGATCTAATGATGATCCATACTTAATGAAGATGACTTGACGATGAAGATAACTCGACAATGAGGATGACTCGAAGATGAAGATGACTTGAATATGAAGATGACTTGATGATGATCCATACGACACACAGAAGAAGACTTGTGCTGATAAATTGTGTCGAGAGAATACCTTCCTAGTTAAGAGGGAGTGTTGATGTATTTGTAACTTCGAAATGTATTCACTTGTATATTGTACCCCAATGTTTATTACGAGAAGTATCTGTAATGTAATTGATTCATGTCATGCACTGATGTTCCAATTGGGAGATTCAATAATGTAATAATTCATGTTAAGTCATTGAGTTTAACCCTCCATTGTAAGTCAGGGAAATAGTCCCCACAGTTGTGTCAAGGTTAACCCTCCTTGTTGATCAGAGGCAGAAGTCCCCACAGTTGTGGGGCACTAGGGTTATTAGACTCTCCTAAATATGTCGGCTCTAGTAAGTAATTGTTAAGTAGGTCTGACATGTTAAAGTGGATGTTAAGTGAACATAAGAATATAAATAGAGAGTGGGCCTCTCTATTTATCAGACACACACTCACTCATTGGGGCACATGAGTGAGAGAGAGAGAGAGAGAGAGAGAGAGAGAGAGAGAGAGAGAGAAGCTGTGGAGATCATCTTTATGTTTTAGGGTTTTAATGCTGCCATCGGTGCTCATTCTATCTCTGAGGAAGTTGTGGGGTTTTCTCCTTTATGGTTTCCCTGAGGAAAATTCTTTGTGTCTCTTGTCTCTTGTGCTTATTGCTGTGCATGTTATTCTCTTAGATAATATCCTAAGATAATGCTATCTTGAATGATAAAAATCTAACAATAGCAACGCCCCACTTTCCTTAATTTTTTTTAACCATGGTAACAGCAACTACCCAAGAGTATATCCAACAGCCCGCAAGCCAAATATACAAGTGAATTGTGGCTTAGCATGGTTCGAGACATCTCGAAGCCCGCCAAGGTGAGCCTCTATCCCATGGGTCTCCTACACTTCGAGCCTTGTCACAATGGGCCAATGAAAAACCCTACCCCCTGTCAGTTTTGAACCTGTTACTTCCAAGGAGATAACACATTTTCTTAACTATTAGGCCCCACTTTCCTTATTACACCACAGTCCTATGTTGAAGAGCTCCATATTTATAATTTTATTGAGAAACAGGTTCATGTTTGGGATGCTTGGTTATGTTGTTGCATAACCATTCTCATTCTTGAGGGGTCCTGTTTCTCTAAAAAAATTCCAGTCTATTCTGATCAATAATTCCCAAACTGAAAATAAATAATGAATCCTTAGTTTTTTTTGGATGATGATTTCTTTGTTTCAAACAAAAAATCATTGAGCATTTGTGGATTGGAAGTTGGATATTCTTGTTTTATTTATAAGTTGGAACTTTTCATTTTAGTTGGAAAGATCTGTCAAAATATGCATGCATTCAATTCATCATTCCCCTTTTGAAAAATATTCACCACTTAAATAAGTATTTGATACTACTTATTGAATCCTAAAATGATTCAAATCATCCTATCATTTTGTATAAGTACATCATATTTAGTTGTCTTTGGATTATAAAGAGGTTTCTAAAGGCAGGCCAGAATCCATGTGGTCTATATGCATCAAACAAGCTTCTTAATGTATACATTGTTGATGATGGATACATACTTCTGAAGGTTATGCATGGGTGTCTAAATAACATCTTAAGTTTCAATTATTCCTTTTACATCAATGATTGCAATTATTAACTAAGGAGTTATTTTCTCATCTATGCAGACTCTCTATTTTTGTCTTCCATTTAGGGAGCAATTCTTTGAGTATTATTTCCACAATAAGACAATGGTTGAAGAAGAGGAAATTATCCTAACATGCTTGGAAAAACTCTTTACTTAGGTGACTATATTTGTTGATTTATAGAGAATTGAACGAAATACGAACTGCAATGGCTTTGAACATATGCATGGTTTTGTAACCAAACTATCTATGGTGTTTTTGTCTTGAGATTGAGGTGTTTCATATGAAATCCACATATTAAACCTTTGGTACTTGCTACATTATGCTACCCTTTCTTAACATATGGACCTACATGTGCATTTATCATTGATATGATAAGGGCAATTCAGAATATTTCTGCCTCTCAAATGCAACTTTTTCATACAACCACCCAAACATATACTATGGGAGTATAAATTGTTATCTCATAGAAGTATTGGATGTTGGAATAGTGGAAATAGTATAGATATCAATCATAATCATTTCCACCAATTTATTTTTAGATAAATCCAGAAGGTTTAAAAATTAGATTGTTCTGGCCCAGTACAATGCTTGTAAAATGGTAAACTTCACAAATATGGTCTTGGACTTAATGGACTGTAGAGTACTTTTTCTCTCAAGAAAAAAAACTAATCAAAGAAGATAAATATTCAATTATTTTACCCAAATCTCTCATAGTCCTATTTACATAATAGCATAAAGATGAAGAGTTTCTCTCCGAAAAGCATCATTTATTCATAGATATAAAAGAAACTAGTTGTCATGAAGGTTTCCTAGTTTATAATTGATAGTCTTGTTAGACCACCAGAGTAGTAGGAATGCATTTTTGAGCCTTTGTACATAAACATCTTGGTAAGGTAGTTGAGAGCAACTTCTGATCTTGCACTTAAGAGGATTGCATATTTATCCATCTTTTTCCAATGAAAACTTCTATTGAATAATTGGACTTGTTTTAGAGTTGATATCTCCATGAATTACTATCTACCTTAACCTAATCACATAAAATTGTAATGTTTATTGCATGCAGATCAACTCTCAAAAGAATAAGAAAGGTGTTATTGCACAAACGATTAGTGAAAAGGGTGAAGAAGGAAATTGAACTTTTTTGTAGTTATATGCACCAGGTATGTCAGTCATTTGTTGAACAATTTAATTATTTCTGATATAACCTAGGTCTGTAACTTATCACATCATGGTACATTAAATAGGCGTAGACTACTAATATAAGTAGGTGTATCATGTTAGACAAACTGTAACGCTGGTTTATTACATTGGACATTATGCACATGAGTTCTTGCATTTCCTATTGAATGAGCTTGTTGATATTCTAGAGAAAGAAGCTAGCGCAAAAAAATACTGTCAGGAAATTTCACAAAACTAGAGAAGAAAATAAATGGCTCAATCAATAGTCTAGCAAGTGGGTCCCATTAGCCACCTTTTCTCACCTCGGTTCATAAAATATTTCAAAGGACCAAATTAAGTTCCTTTATTCACATGTTTTTTGTTTAAGATCCATATTCTCCTAGTTATCCTTATTTCAATGTAAGCCTAGGTATAGTTCCTTTATTTTGTAGTATCTAAAGACGAAGAGATCTAATACTGGTATCTTGCATTCAAATTTCAGGGAACACTCAGAAATGAAACTAGATGCTTGCGATGTGAAACTATAACTGCTAGAGATGAAACATTTTTGGATCTAAGTCTTGACATAGAACATAATTGTTCCATCACAAGTTGTCTTTGTAACTTTAGCTCAACATACATGCTCAATACTGATGACAAGTTCTTCTATGACAAATTGTGGAGGTTCATTTTGTAACTTCTGAACCCTTTAGTGTAACAAAATATTGGAGACTAGATCTGATTCTTCACTTTTTCTTCTCCATGTTTCTTGTTAAATTTATTTATTTCATTACTTATTGCGACTCTTGTTTCAATTTGCAAGAAGCACAAAAAAGAATGAAAATAAATATTCCCCCTCGGATTCTTGGTATCCACTTGAAGCGCTTCAAATACATTGAACAAATTGGGCGATACAAAAATCTCTCCTATCGTGTTTTCTTTCCCATGGAGCTGAAGTTATGTAATAGAAAGGATGATGCACCGGGTTCAGATGTAGAATATTCACTCTTTGTGATTGTTATTCATGTTGGTTGTGGTCCAAATCATGGGCACTATGTTATGCTTGTAAAAGTAAATAACCAATGTTTTTTTTTATGACAAGAATGTAGAAATTATTGATGAGTCTGTTGTGCAAACATATTTTGGCTCGCCACAAGAGTACTCAAACAACACGGATCATGGTTATATATTGCTTAAATGGAAATTTTCGTCGTTGTAGAGATGCTAGGCCATAGCAAGTTCCAACGAACTTGCTATACTAGCGACGGAAATTTCCATTGCTAGTATAGCAAGTTTGTCAAAACTTGATATGGCCTGGGATAACTATAGTGAGGGATATTCATTGCTACAAATACACATGTTTGTCGCAATTTTTTTTCTTTAAATATTGAATACCATCGCTACAACCATGAAGGTGCATCGCAACACTCCCTTATTTTTTTTATATTGCATCATTTTGTCCCTATACCGATAAACCTCCTTTTCCGTCGCTAAAGTTTAACAACTATTTATTCGTCGTAAGAGTGACGAACATTCGTCACTATTGCAGCGAGGTATTCATCGCAATGGATACAAAGGTGCAAAGCGTGGCTATAGGGACAAAACTTTTCCCATGAAAATAAGAAGCCATTTTCGTCTCTATAGCAATGCACAAGTGTTGCAATAGAAATGAAAGTCCGTGTCTAATGTACTAGTGAATACTATATGGTAGGAAATGTAATACTCTCATTTCATGGAGTAATCTAGTTGACAGATTGATGTTCGGACCTGACTAGTTAAAAGAAGTGGTACTAATAGTGAAACAGGTACAAAGCAATCTAAAAATTTCACAAGACAGACAAAATATTCAGGCTGATCTTATTAGAACTCATAAATAATTCCAAGTAGGTGAGCATGTCTTTTTCAAGGCAAAACCCACAAAAAAACTCCTTTAAGTTGGGGAGTTGTGCTAAATTAGCACCCAGGTATTGTGGACCATTTGATATATTAGAAAGTGTTGGAAAAGTGGCTTATCAGTTATCTTTGCCACCTAATCTTAGAATAAATAATGTATTTCATATTTCCATATTAAAAAAACATGTTAACGATGCTACTCATGTGATTGATTGTAATGTTATTTAGGTAGAACTCAAATGAGATTTTTAGGTGGAACTAGATTGTATCCTTGACAAGAAAGAATTTTTTTTCCAAAATCGCACCATTGGACATGTAAAGGTACAATGGAAGCACCTTAGTCCATATGAAGCAACCTGGGAATTGGAGAGTCATATGCGAGAGTCATATCCAATTGTGTTCCAGGAATACTTGGAAGACAATAAATATACATCGAGGACAATGTTGAACTTAAGAGGCGGTTTTCGTAACCCACCTAGAACTCAAAAACATTTTATTTTTTAGAAAACATTACTTTAAAAGTTATTTTAAATTTTTATATTGTTGGCCAAGCATGGTCAAAGATAAATGTAATTGAATATTTTATTTATTTAAATAATAAAAAGGAGAGACACCTATCCAAAGATGACTGTTGAAGAGTGTTCACTAGCCCACTAGGAGGAATGATCTATTGTAGAAGGTGAAATGACAAGTGGCAGCAATAGCATTCACTTTTTAGTTTTTGCAGGAGGGAACATCCCTAAATTTTTTGTCATGTTCCCTAGAAAGAGAAACTAAACAGGTGGCTCATTTAATTGTAAAACTAACCCAAATACCTAGGAAATATTATTGTTGGGCATTAGGGCAGACCCGGGTTTAATCCTTTTGTGTCGCACCAACAAAAGACCCACCATGTTGGCCCTTTCGGCAACAACCTGCGCGCAGGTTGTAGTCTCACCCGAAACAGCAATGGGGTGCCGCAGAATCAGGTTTCTACAAGCAGAGAGGGGTATTATTGTACCTTAGCCTTTAATAAACTTATCAATCAACAGTTACACAACTTTATCATTCGCTTATAGATATATAACTTCGTAGATAGATAAATAACCGTGACTTGCTTAACCCACTACAGGGAATTCACAGTGAAGCTTTATTACTAGCAGTGATCTATGTTATTAGATGTATACAGTTTTAATGCATAAGAATAATAGAAATAGAAACAACACAATAAAGCACGACAACAAATATAACGTGGTTCACCCCCAATGTAGGGGCTATGTCTACAAACTGTGTTTTATTCAACTTGCTACAAAACCACAGTTTGATCTGTGCACTCAGCTGCAGATCCCTTCAATCCTTAACAGTCGCGCACACAGCAGCAGGCCTCTGCGCACACAGCTGCAGATTTTTCTTTCTCTTCTTAGAAAAACCCTCTGCGCACACAGCTGCAGAGGTCGTCCACGCACACAACTGGGACTTAACATTTCCTTACAAAATCAACCTTAGCTTCACCTTATTCTTTCTTACATCATAAAAACTAACTTTTTCTTATTTACAAAAATACCTATTTATACATCGCGCTATTACAAAACCATGGCTTCAAACCATGGGCACCCGAAAACCCTAAACCCTGGATTTAAACTACGGGTTTATTACAAAAAGGGGTTTTGACTTACCCTGACACCCCTAAGACTATTTTGACCCATAACTCCACTTACCAACAGCCGCGAAGTTACCAAAACTAATAATCCTTAGGGTACGCGCCCCAATAGGCCCCTAAGACTCACTAGTGGCCCGTCCCGGGACACTCTGCGAGGACTCTGGTGGGAGAATCTTTTGCGCGAGGTTCTGGAAGCGACTGGTGAGATTGTGTAGTATATCATCAGCGGCTTTCTCCTTTTCCACCAATTCCTGTAATACTGAAGATGAGTCTGTGTCAGCCCTTTCCTGCGCGAAAGTGTCATAGGTCTTCAAAAGTTTGAGCTGGCTTTCTGCAGTATTTCTCAATTCTAACGCTTCATCAACCAGGGGCTGTAACGCATTCTCCAGCAGCGTTACCTTCGTCCTGCAGGACTCGATTTCCTGCTGAAGTTCCTTGCTGCGCTTCACTTTAGTCATCTTCTGCAGAGGTGGCAGCTTCTTGATTTCTATTCTGACTGCATCTAATTCATCCTGGCGCAACTTGATGGTTTCCTGGATCTTACCTACATCTGGATGGTGCTGTAGGTTCGCCCATGCTTCTATGCTATCTTCCATTAGTTTTGCTACGCTGGCCACATTATCTGATATTTTTGCTGCTGAAGCCTTGATTTCCTGCTAGCGTTGTTCTCGGACCTCTGGTGGAGTCTCAGGAGGGATGCGCAGTTGAAGTTCTGCAATCTGGTGCTGGTGTTCTATCTTCATCCTTTCAACTTCGCTGCGGGACTGCTGGGCATAGTCTTTCATCTTAGCGATTCTCTGCTCTGGTTCCTCTGTTCCCTATATGTCAGAGTCAGAAAGACTCCGACATGCCTCGTCCAATGCTCGCATCAGCGTAGTTGTTGTATGTTTAGCCTCTTTCTTCTGTTGTGCGATTTCTTCTAGGCGTGCTACAAAGGTTTTGTTTTGTTTGATGGTGTCTTCCAATTGGATTTGGGACAATTGGGTTTGGGCATGGATCTCCTTTGTAATCGGGAGCTGACAGAGGTGCAACTCTGACATAGACATCTTTATATAATCAAGCCCCGCGGTTATATCCGTCTGGGGTTGGGAATCTGTGTCAGGCTATATCAGAGTTGCATTTGATACCTGTCCCTGGTGATCTCTAGGTGGCCATTGCCTAATATCCTGCTGCGTGGGTGCTGTAGTGCTACTTGTCGCAGTACTGTGGGCTGATTTTGCTGCTAGCTCTTTCAGCTCCGATACCCTGTTTGCGATACCTGAGAGCCTGACAAGATGCAGTTCCGCAAAATCTGACCAATTTTTAGTAAGCGCTGTCGTAGACTGTTCTAGAGCTTGCTCCAGCGCATCCAGCGTGACAGTGGCTTCTTCCTCAATATCTTTGTCCTTCGACGCTTTTGCCTTTTTGCGGGACTGCGGCTTGGTTACCTCGGCTACTTCTGGTGAATTGCGCTTCATTGGTGGGTTAGGATCTGATATGGTCTTGACCGACTCCTCATCCTGTTCATCCTGTTCATCATGTCTGCCGTCTCCACCCTGGCCGTCATCATCCATCTGCAAATCACTTAGGTCTTCGCTATCTTCCAATGGGCTTTGCTGCTTCGCCTGACTAGTACCTGCGCCAATATTGGTAGCTGGGGCAACCGGAATAGAGGGTTTTTTCCCTAAATCTTTCAGCCATTCGGCCGGCCAGTGCTGAACTATCCGCCTGATATCTGGTTCGGTGACTACATATGGTAATTTGAAGCATTGCCATTGTGGATCTGCACGAGCTTGAATGAAAACATGATGCATATCAGCACTAAAGTGCGCGACGCCCTCGTATTGAGAGAACACTTCATTGGTAAGTCGAGGTGTTCGCACAATCTCATAGTGAATACTCATAGCATAGAAGACGAACACGGTGTTCGTCATCTGCTGAGCTTCCTTATCTGAGGATATCCATAGGGAGGCATACCTCGCTGCGCCTGGCGTGCCGGGGTTTAATTCTACAAACTGGGCTTCAGTGGGTTCTTTCCACCCAACTAATGCAATAAGGACTAAAATACAGGAATAATGAAAAGGTCTACCTTTTTCTTGCGCATCGCAGGCATCCTCCAAAAACTCCTTTGTGAGATATTCGGCCCAATTATAAGTATACCCCTCAGCGCAGTTCATAGCAATCCGGATAACCGGAGCAGGTACTTCAGTTGGCCTGCATTTTCGTATGAGTTTGTAGGCTAAAAGTTCAGCTGCAAATCGAATGGGCTGCTCCTGAATCGTGGAAGTGTGATACCCCCGCTTCCCTTTTGTCAGGCCAAACCGCTCTTTCATGGTTTGCGCGAGCTTTGTATCATCATGTTTGGACGGAAATTCAGTTCCCGGATCAGGTCCTGCCATGGGTAAACCTGTGATCTTATGGATGAGGGTGGCATCAATAGGAATTTGCTGGTCTCCTATCCATAAATAGCCGTCATGCACTAGTGCTAGTAACTGCTTGGCCGCTACAGTCACATGTATGCCACGACCGAAATGGGGAATGTTAAGTATCTTGAGTAGGCCAGCTTTGTCCAGGCCCGCATCCCATGGTTGCACTTCCAGTAGTGTGACCCTATGATCCGGGTACTTGACGCGGTGCAAATATTCTGCTGGTTCAAACTGTGGAAACTATCCATGGTCATTGGTGTCGTGATCGCTGTACTTAAGCCGATCAATCTTCCCTGTCATACTTCCTATCAACTGCACTCCCTGTGGCAGCGAGGGTGTGGCTAATGTAAATTTCTTTGTCCGACGGGGTAACGCGGTACCTAGGCGCACAGGTGGTAGATATGGTGGCTATGGTGGTGGAATATTCTCCCTTCCCCCGGCCGGGGCCTATGCGGAACCAGAGGGCTCCATAGGATGAGCTGCTGGTGTTTGCCCTGTTTGCCGCTGCCGGTCTTGGTTGTGCTTGGTGCGAACTTCAGTTCTAGACTTTTTCCTGGCAGACCGTGTCTGCATCGGCCATGGTGGTGCTGGGGGAGTGTCTTCACAGTGAGCTAGGGCAGGCGGCTGATTAGAGCAGGTGATCAGACCCTCTTGCTCGAATTCTCTGACCAAAGCGTCAATCTCGCATTCGGTGGTCATGGATTCACTCAGAAATCTTGAAGAAATGCAGAATGCAATTTTCCCTAACTTAGGCATCTTCTTATACACGCCATCAATCACATCGGGCAGGACAGTGCATTGAAGGCACCAAGTCTGACGAAAATCTTGTCCATGTGGAGCGCCATTGCCGGTACTGGTCTTAGTACAGTCATTTAAAGCAATTAAAACTCTTTCGCCACCAAATTGGCTGCTTCCCAACATTCGGATGTTGAGCCTCGCTATGTTTTTTGGCCTCGACAGAATCATGGTTGAAGTTTCAGGGCAATAAGCAACCTCGACACAACAGTGCCTTTCAACCCGACCTGGTAATATCTGCGACAAGACTATTAGGTTTGAGGGACTGGCATCTTGGCTCTGCCCCTTGGTGTGGTATTCAATTCCTGGGTGATCATCATTTGCCTTGTCGTGGTGTGATCGGAAAGCTATATCTAAAACAGGATGACTTTTGTTAATATAAAATGTGATCAAAAATCCATCAACAAGATCATCCCCACTTACAGTACCGTGGTGGACCTCAACCTCCATATGCCCATTTTTCGCTATAGGGTCCAAGATATGCACGAACTTATGCACCCACTCCTTGCGAGGTGTGTTTTCCCTTGCTGTATAGTTCTGCCTCAAATGTCCCTGAAGGCTATTCAGCCCCTTGAACTTACTTCACACCTCTTGTGCTTGGCTTATGAATCTGGGGCACAGGAATTTCTGGTAGGTTCCCCGACTGGGGTGAGACTTTGTAGGATCGGTCCCCCATGCTGCTGTAGCTTCTAGTGCTATTTCCAGACTCTGGGTGTTTTGTGACTGAGGTATTCATTCTGACATAGGTGCAATAAATTCTCCAAGGTCTGTCATCCCAACATGTGCAGGCAACTCTCTAGGGCATGCACTAAGGCATCTAAGAGACTGAGTGATCTGCGCACATCTATGGCCATGTAGCTCGTACAGTCGATTCTGCCAATTCTCCAGACCATCGTCTGAATCAGACATGCAGGAGCTATCACATTGCCAATCCAGTACACCATCATCATCAGGCTCGACATAATCTGCGTCCTTGGCTGTGATGTTGTAGATGTGGTCTAGAGTATCCTGCTCCCCTTCATCTCTGAGTGGTTCTGTATATCTTTCTCCTTGGGATGGGTTGAGGGGTATAATAACGCGCAGACCATTTCCTTCGAAGGTCATTTGTCTCCTCTTAAGGTTGATGATTGCAGCATTGGCCATGGCCCACTCAATTCCCAACAGAGCTGGATAAGGGTTGCTGTCATCAATGATCTCAATAACTTCAAAATATGCTAGAGTACTGACCCCATCGATGTCGATTGGAACATTAAGAAGTCTCCCAGGCAGTACAATACTTTGCTGGTTATCTAGTCATAGTTGTATAGGTGACCAAACTAGGGAAGGCTTTCCCATTTGTCTCCAGGTCTGCTTGGGTAGGAAATTAACGTCTGATCCAAGATCCAAAATGACATCAGTCATATCATATTCTCCTATCTGAACGTTCAATCTCATTTCCCTTCTCGTTCTTCGGACACGACTAACAGTTTTCTCCTGATCAATTCCTCTTTGAGGGTCTGTGACAGCAAGAAATTTTTGCAGCTCTTTTAGAGCGTTCTGATTCCGCAAGAGTTTCATAAAGCTCTACAAGAAAGAGGATAGTGTACTTACTTTATCCGTCGAGGCCTCTTGTGGCTGTGAAGCCTACTGAGGTTTCCGCGCAGGTACTTCTACAGCGCCAGGGTCAACAATATCGCACTGGGCCTCCTGGACTGGTACTTGGTCCTTCACAGGGTCAAGGGCTGGGACTTTCACAGAGGCGTTACGTGCGCACACCACGGCAAGTTGCTTTGGCAAGTTTTGAGTATGCGTCGTAGCTCCACTCCGGGTGACCACATTGAGGGCTGGGGCAGGTCTTTGCTCAACGGAAATCAACTGAATATTTGGGGTAGGGCCACGGTTGTTTTCCTGAATCTTTGCGAGGAGCTGGGGGAACTATTCAATCATGTGGTCCACTGCATGGCAATACCGACAGGTTGTAGTGGGGTTTTGACAGTCGCTAGCCAAGTGACCAACTTGGTTACAATTGTAACACACAACCTGGCCTCTACCTCTTCCGGTCATCCCACCACGGCCGCGACCGCCAAAAGCACCTCTTCCGGAAGCGCCGCCGCAGTAACCATAGCCACCATTATTCTGGGCTTCATTGTGGATTCGGTAGGCGTCAGAGGTGCGCTCTCGCATAAGGTCGTAGCTACGACACTCTTCTTCATTATGCCCGACGGACTTACAGAACTGGCAGTAGGGGTTTTTGGGAACTTGAACATATCTCTGAAGAAGATGGCAGTGCTCAGGGCAATGCTGGCCAGAGGTTCGGCAAATCTCACAATATAGAACACCGGCATTGAATTGGTTGGGCGTGCCCGTATTTAGGTATGTTCTGACCACGAGGCACTGGTCCCTATCGTGACCCTCGGACCGACATTGCGTACACCAGACCTCCTCTCGACTGGTTTTAGATTTATTCATGTGACGAAGCTCCAGGGCCATCGCTACCAGCTGCGCTTGGATTTGAGCAATACCAGAATCGTCTCCGACGGGAGTGGTCTCTAGCTTCATTGCGATTTCGAGAGCCTCTTGCTGGTCAGCAACCTTCTGTTGCATGAGCGGAGTTCTGATATGCGGCAATAACGCTGCGATAAACCATTCCTTGTGCTGTGCAGGACTAATGGTGAAGCTGACTTGGTCTAATAAAACTTTGAATCTCTGGTCAAAGTCCCACGCGGATTCGCCGCGCCGCTGTTGAATCTCTTTGAGTTCAGTGATGCTCTGCGATTCTGATTTTGGTTTCTTAAATTCCTTAATGATGGCGGCCTTGATTTCATCCGAAGTGGGGTGCTGATTACTGGAGAATTTCATGAACCAGGTCAAAGCCCAGTTGTGAAAGGAAGTAATTAGCTACGCGGTTCTCACATCCAGGTCGGTACTACTCTTCGCATTCCAGACGGCCTCACATAAAAACCAGAACTGTTCTGGATCTTCTGATCCCGTTCCTTTGAAGATGGGCAGCTTAATGTCATCAGCTAGGTGGGCCATGGTGGTTTTGGGAGGGTTGGGAGGGGGACAGGACATTGATGGGGGGGGATTTATGGGGGCAGATTGACTTGTGGCCGGAATACTTGGACTTGGTTTCCTGTCACACTGCGACCGAACTTTAGGGGTAACAAAGCGATGCTGGGGGTTGACATGAGGGTTTCCTACTGAAGGGTTTTCTTCAGGGTCTGGCTATGGAGGGTTTACAGGGGAAAGTGCGGTGGTCTGTCCTGAGGACTAGGACTCAAAATATCTTTTGTACCTTTGCTCACTTTGCGGCAACCCACTTTGCACTTCGAAAATATTCTCACTTGCAAACATATGTTAGTATTACTAAACTAACAGTCTGATTCAAATAATAATATACCCTTTTCAACCAATAGTATTTTAATCTTCAAGCTTAAGGAATTTAAAACTTACCACGGGGGCCTTTGAAAAACTGTCGTTCAGCTTCACTGAAGGAAGTGCTTGTGTCAATGGCAAACTCTGTCACGAAGGCTTCCAACGTTTGCGTCGTCCAGAAATCGACAACACGGGATACCTCGTTGTTCACATGTTGCACAAGATTGACCCTTGCGGGGGTCCACACAGGAATCCATCGAGCTTGAAAGTTCATCCTCCTCTCTGTTAACCTAGACAACCACTGGTGCAATTCTACGTGGAAACTACCAAAGAAAATTTCATAAGCATCACAAAAAACATACCTTTGTAAAAAGTCACTTGCGCTTCGAAGCGGATTCTTATTCTCTTGCTGCGCGAATTTCAGACAAGTCTCAACAAACCAATCACCTATTTCCTTCACAGAGGGCCTCTAGAACACAGCCCCTGAGGTACAATGTAAACCCCTCTTGAGCAGGTACTGAGTTCAACCAGCAACGGAACCAATTTGTTGGGCAATAGGGCAGACCCGCGTTTAATCCTTTTGTGTTGCACCAAAAAAAGACCCACCGTGTTGGCCCTTTCGGCAACAACCTGCATGCAGGTTGCAGTCTCACCCGAAACAACAATGGGGTGCCGCAGAATCAGGTTTCTGCAAGTAGAGAGGGGTATTACTGTACCTTAGCCTTTAATAAACTTATCAATCAACAATTACACAACTTTATCATTCGCTTATAGATATATAACTTCGCAGATAGATAAATAACCGTGACATGCTTAACCCACTACAGGGAATTCACAGTGAAGCTTTATTACTAGCAGTGATCTATGTTATCAGATGTATACAGTTTTAATGCATAAGAATAACAGAAATAGAAACAACACAATAAAGAACGACACCAAATATAACGTGGTTCACCCCCAATGTAGGGGCTACGTCCACAAACTATGTTTTATTCAACTTGCTACAAAACCACAGTTTGATCTGCGTACTCAGCTACAGATCCCTTCAGTCCTTAACAGCCGCGCACACAGCAGCAAGCCTCTGCGCACACAGCTGCAGATTTTTCTTTCTCTTCTTACAAAAACCCTCTGCGCACACAGCTGCAGAGGTCATCCACACACACAGCTGGGACTTAACCTTTCCTTACAAAATCAACCTTAGCTTCGCCTTATTCTTTCTTACATCATAAAACCTAACTTTTTCTTATTTACAAAAATACCTATTTATACATCGCGCTATTACAAAACCATGGCTTCAAACCATGGGCACCCGAAAACCCTAAACCCTGGATTTAAACCACGGGTTTATTACAAAAAGGGGTTTTGACTTACCCTGACACCCCTAAGACCATTTTGACCCATAACTCTGCTTACCAACATCCGCGAAGTTACCAAAACTAATAATCCTTAGGGTACGCGCCCCAACAATTATATATACCATCTAATGAGTAGAAGGCTCACTACATTATAATATAAGTGATTAGAACCTTATGTCTTTGCTGGAAACTGAAAATTTAAGCACACAAGAGGAATTTGATGAGGGGATAACTGTGGAAATTGAACCCAAGTGATAGAACAATTGCACTCACAAAATTGCTAATCAAGCATGCAAATTTACACACAAAGGAGACTAAAATTGGAGCATAACACTAATCTGTATTGAATAAGTGTACAAAATACAACCTTATGAAGTAATAGGCTGCTAAAATATATAATTATATGAGAGATTCTAATGCATAAGGATTCCATTCAAAATAGTCAAAAAGTAGGCTTACTAAATCTAGTCAAATCCCCCATAGGTGCATAAAGCAGTTTCCAAATCTACCTAGAGGCTCACTAATTGGAAAATTAAAGTAGGCAAGCTAATAAGTGATGGAAATAAAACTCATGCATTATTTTATTAGGAAAAAATAATGGATGATGATGAGGGAAAAAAACAAGTCAACTACACCTAGTCTTACTTTCCCTTTTCCCAGAAATCTCAATAAAGCAAGCAACTTAGCAGAAAAAGTAGATATCCGCTAGGGAGGATCTGGAATAAATAATATATGCTAAATATGGATTCTAGGAGGTTTTCCAAGCACTCCATGACTCATTTTTATCAATTTTGACTTCTAGGACATTTGGAAGACAACTTGCATAGAGTGGAATAATGGAAACTAGGAAAATAAGACAAAAATGGATTAATTAATGTCTAAGGTAGCTAACTATGGGTTGATTATTCTAACACCCCCCTTAATCCTGAATTTATGAGTAAATATCAGAAAAATATAGGGCCTAGCAACAAGGCTTAGTCACCCTTTACATACTGCATGTCCATTTAACCAAGGAAAGAGGCAAAAACCCAGTGGAAAAATCCTCCCTTAAACATGGACAGTAAAACAAAATTTTAAAATATTGTCATCAATCATGCTTCACAACATGATCAGCAATTCCTAGCAGTGATTTGAGATTGCTGAATTTCTTCTCCCAGAAAAATTTGGTGAAGATGTCTGCTACTTGTTCTGAAGATGCACAGAAGAGTAGGTGAATGGTGCCATCATGCACAAGCTATTTGATGTAGTGCATATGGATCTCAATGTGTTTGGTTCTCTGTCTCTGAATTGGACTATTGAAGATTCAAATGGTGCTTTGATTATCACAATATATAATAGTTGAAAACCCATATTCGAAGCCACACTCACCAAGTATCCCCTCCAACCATAAACATTGAGTTGTTGCATTTACAACTCCTCTGTACTCTGCTTCTGTAGATGAGACTGCTATGGCACTCTGTTTCTTTCTTTACTAGATGATTGGTCCTTCAACAATCATGAGCACATATCCTAATGTTTACTTTTTATCTGTGTTGTCACCTTCCCAATCACTGTCAGTAAACCCAATCAAATCAAGATCAGATTTACCTTTGTAGAAGATCCCATGAGTTCTTGTTCCCTAAACAAAGTTAAGGATCCTTTTGGATGCTCTCCAATGGATCTCATGAGTCTGATCCATGTATCTTGTTGCCACACTTACTGCATAATAAATATCAGGTCGAGTGTGTGTAACATGCAGCAAACACCCATTCAATTGCTTATACAGTGTATTATTTACCATAGGAGAAGAACTTGCTTCTTCAAGATTAACTACTGAAAGGAAGGGAGACTTTCTTGGATTGCAATATTTCATGTTAAACTTTTTCATCAAATATAAAGCATAATTGGACTGATGTAATTTTATTCCTTGTTGGGATTGAGCAATTTTGAGACCCAAGAATTGGCTCGACAACCCCAAATCAGTCATAGAAAATGCATGGTTCATTGCATCCTTCGAGGCAATTTATTTCTTTGAACTTTCTATAATTAGAACATCCACATAAAATACAATAATCATCAAATAACCATGAATCAGATTCAACTAAACATTAGGATTAGACTTGCATCGAACAAAACTCAATGACAGCAGAAAGCCATCAATCTTGGCATACAAAGCTCTGGGGGCTTGCTTAAGCCCATACAATAATTTCTTTAGCCTACACACAAAAGATGGACTATTAAAAAACCATTGAGGTTGTTGCATGTAAATATATTCAGTGATATATCCATTTAGGAAAGCACACTTCACATCCATGTGATGTACCTCACACTGCTTCAAAGCTGCAATGGCTAAGGCTAGCCTGATGGAGTCCATCTTTGCCACTGGTGCAAGGTTTCATTTTAGTCAATACCATGTACCTTTGAGTATCCCTTGGCTACCAATATAGCCTTATATTTCAAAGGTGAACCATTAGCAGCAAACTTAGTTTTTAAAACTCACTTACATTGAACTAGCTTCCTCCCTGGGGGAAGATCAACCAGTTCCCAAGTGTTGTTCTTCTGGAGTGAGTTGAATTCTTCTTTCATGGATGTTTGCCATCTTGGATCCTGTGCTACATATTCATATGTCTATGGGTCTTATTCAACCATCAGATAGCACTTATTTTCAAATAAAGGATCTTTCATACATAGGGCACTCTCAAACTAAGATCTAGTCCTCCTAAAATCACTAGGATTTTCGGCTAGTTCCCCAGCTGCATGAATGGATTTCACTGCCCATTTTGGTCTTGTGGGACTGTCAGGATCTATAATTAAATCATCTTTATTGGACATATCAGAATCATAAAACTCATTTGTCACTTCACTTACATTCAATGGTTCTTGTGGTGAAGAAGACTCTCCAACTTCAACTATTGCTAAAGGCTCTTCTTGGAACTGAACACTCCTTTCAATGAAGGATTTGTTTGTGCTCAATTTGATCAGCTTGTACCCTTTTGAATCTTCAAAGTACCTAACAAATAGACACTCTTGGCTTTGGGGCTCCAAAACCTTTCTCTTTTCAGTTGGAATTCTAGCCCAAGCCTTTGAGCCAAAAATCCTAAAATGGGTCACATCTGGCTTGTGCCACTCCAAGCTTTGAAAGGAGTCATACCATAAAGTTGTTTATGAGGGACGCTATTCTGGATATAGGATACATTTTTAATAGCCTCAGCACAAAACTTTGATGGAAAAGTCTTAGCTTCCATCATACAAGTTGCCATCTACTTCAGTGATCTGTTATTTCTCTCAGCAACACCATTTTGATGTGGTGTGTAAGGGATTGAATGCTGCATCTGAATACCTACATATTCACAATATTGAATGAACTCAAACTTGACATACTCACCACCATTTTCAGATCTGAGGCTCTTGAGTTTCCTCCCAGACTCGTTTTCAACCAAAGCTTTAAAGACTTTGAAGAGACCAAAAACTTCAGACTTATGCTTCAGGAAGTAAACCCAACAATACCTAGAAAATTTATCTATGAAGGTCAATGAATATTTGGATTGAATCATTGACATATGAGGAAATGGACCAGAAACATCACTGTGGATCAACTCAAGAGGTGCATAGGTTCTCTCATGACTATCTCTTTCAAATTTATGCTCTAGGTGTTTTCCTAGGCTGCAACCTTGACAGACTCCCTTCGAAAATTTAATCTTTGGTAACCCTATGACAATTTATTTTTCAATTAGATCATAAAGATACTTATAGTTAATATGGACAAATATTTCGTGCCAATGCTTGCTTGCCTCATTAGCATGAATCAGAAGAGCAGAGGGGTTTGAGTAGGGTAGAAAATGTGAAAACATGTATACCTTCGAAGTGTGATCTACAGCTCCTTTTGCAATGAATTTACCATTCAAGATCTATGATCTAAACATCATTAGGGTAGAATATGACCTTCTTTGGAGACCCTATGTGGGTCATCTGATACACTAACAAGAGGTCAGAGGCAAGACCTGGAACATACAATACATTACTGAACTTACCATGGTCAAGATAAATCCTTCCTTTCCCCAGTTTGTCAGTGAGAGAGTCATCTCCCAGCACTATTGGTGGAACTTTTTACATTTCAAGACAAGAGAATGCCTCCTTGGTCAAAAACATATGTCTTGAAGCTCCAGAGTCTATGATTAAGCTAGGTGAGCTTCATGTGCCAGCAACCAATGCATGTACTCTCTCTTTGTCCTATGAATTTGATCCTCCTTCCCTCTTCTTTGAGAAATCAGGAAGGGAGATATTATTCTTCTCTAGGATGTGGGACAACATGTCAATTTTCTTCTTAATGCAAGAGATTTCAGGATGATAGACCTTACTACAGTATGCGCACTTGCTCATTTCTCCATTGTTATTCTTCTTCTGGAAGTTCTTCTTGGATCCTTTGGGTTCCTCTTGAGACTGATTCTTGTCTCTCTTTTGCTGAGGTGGATTCTTATCATTCTTCTTGCCTTTTGAATCCACCCTTGAATCTCCAGCAACCAAAGCTTGGCCTTTGGAATGTTTGATGGTTCCCATCATCACCATTTTATCTTGGTCTTGTGTGAGGGATTCCATGAACTCTGCAAGATTTGGAATCTTCAAGGATCGAGTTGTCAACTTGGTGGCATGGAAGGTCAAAACAAACACTAAATAGTCAGGGCCAAGCTTCGATAGTATGGCCAAAATTAGCTGCTATTCCTTATTTTCAATTTCACACTATTTTAGCTGCAAAACAAGGGCTTTAAACTTGGAAAAGTAGAGTTGCAGGGATTCAAAGATGCTGGGACTCAAAAAGATCAATTCATTCTAGATTTGATGTCCTCTCATCTCATCTATCTTACCAAAAGTCTCTACAAGCTTCTCCCACACTTCATTAGGTGATGTCAATCCATCAAGATGGAAAATGAGGTCTCTGGATATGCTTAGACATAGAATGCCACAAGCCTCATCCCTCCTGTTGTGCCATTTAATTTTCTCTACAGATGCATTGTGATCTTCCTTAGTTTCCATAGTCTCCCTGTAGAGTCCCTTCTCTCTCAACAGTATCTCCATCTCTACTTTCCATTCAAAGAAATTAAATGGAGTCAAAATGATCTTCTGAGATTGATCCATAGCTCTGAACTGTGCCCTTCAACCAGAAAAATGTTCTCCTAGTCAAGATGTCGAATATGCAATAGTAATATGGAAGGATATAAATCAATATACAAAGGCTCTGATACCATGTGGAAATTGAACCCAATTGCACTCACAAAATTTCTAATCAAACATGTAAATTTACACACAAAGGAGACTGAAATTGGAGCATAACACTAATCTATATTGAATAAGTGTACAATAGCCAACCTTATGAAGTCATAGGCTGCTGCAATATATAATTACATGAGAGATTCGAATGCATAAGGATTCCATTCTAAATAGTCAAAAAGTAGGCTTGCTAAATCTAGTCAAATCCCCCATAGGTGCATAAAGCAGTTTCCAAATCTACCTAGAGGCTCACGAATTGGAAAATTCAAGTAGGAAAGATAATAAGTGATGGAAAGACAACTCATACATGCTTTTATTAGGAGAAAATAATGGAGGATGATGAGGGAAAAAAGCAAGTCAACTACACCTAGTCCTACTTTCCCTTTTGCCATAAATCTCAATAAAGCAAGCAAGTTAGCAGAAAAAGAAGATATGACTCAGTTTTAGCAAGTTTGACTTCTAGGACATGTGGAAAACAACTTGCATAGAGTGGAATATTGGAAACTAGAAAAATAAGACAAAAATGGATTAATAATGTCTAAGGTAGCTAAATATGGGTTGATTATTCTAACAATAACTAAAGCGATTTGTTGAGATTTAAGTCTCTAAGTGAGGTTGCTAAGTTATAGAGAATATCATGTAGGATTCTACATAGCATCTTCATCCTAATGGTTCAGTGAACAGGCTCGTGGGTCTTAAAGCAAGTGATCTTGGCTGCTTTCAGGAGATGGTTGGGAAGAACAGACTTCTTTGGGTGTTTGTCCACTTCTACAGTTAAAAAGGTTCTAAGATGATTTGTTTATTATCTATGAATTTATTTTATATCTATATCTGAAATATTTTTGAATGTTGAATGTCTCCCTAAAACTATTAATTATTTCCGAATTAGAATAGGTTAGATAGATCTTATTTCTCAATATTATTAGATAACAAATGATAAATTTCTTACAAAGTTTAATGGCAAACTTGTAGATTATCGTAATTTCTATTTAAAGGAAAAAATTGTATATGTATATATATAATATCATAAATAGTTTCTTATTATATTATAATGAATACTGACTTTTGTTTAAGTTTCATTTTATATATGTTTATAGATTTTAAAATTATTTTTAAGTAAAGGATGAACATTATCTCATCTACGATTTACTTCAAGATAATAATCAAACAAATTAAATTACCAAGGCTTCCAACCAGGGTTCGAAACCCTTTAACAAATAAATCTTATCACATATTATAGCCAAAAGGCTCTATTTTACTTTACTAAGCTCACAGCCGAAAGGCTCACTTAGGTTAATAGAGTATTATAATCCACAAAAAAGAAGTTAAGATTCGAAATCGTAAAGGCTATTTCTTTTAGGGGAAAAACAATAGTTAAAATCTATTATATCTGCAAACAAACTGACACAGAAGGCTTAGCCATGTTTTCAAATAAACAGTAACCAAGATAGATATTTCATTTCAATGCATATCGTTTTTCTAGAATAAGCATTAGTATATTATTATAGATACAATCTTTTACCATATTAAAGGCACAAATTAAAAACTAAACACGTCAGAAGTTCAAAACCCATAAGGGTAATCTTCTCCTCAAAGGTTTTGTAAACAAAAACAACAATAGTTTAACCACTAAGATTGAGTTGTAACAAAATTGGAAACCCTTTTTGTATGTTCTAGCATTCTAGGTTTTGGAAAACTAGCCACCTTAGTGCTTGAGGTTTTGTATAATTAGTAACTCTAAAATATCACAATGAAACCAACAATATCTTCTATTTTAATCATTGACATAGAAGCACCTTAAAACAACCATTTTAGAAATGCAATGGCCTCATGGACTTAAAAATTATAACTAGAAAATACACTAAAAACACCAAAGAGAAATCTGTTAGAATAATCAACCCATAGTTAGCTACCTTAGACATTAATTAATCCATTTTTTTTGTCTTATTTTCCTAGTTTCCATATTCCACCTTATGCAAGTTGTCCTCCACATGTCTAAAGTGGTCAAACTTGCTAAAACTGAGTCATGGAGTGCTTGTAAAACCACTTGGAATCAATTCTGCTTTATTCCTAGCCTCCCTAGCACATGTCTGATTTTTTTGCTTTATTTCCTGCTTTTGCTGAGTTTTAAGGCAATTGAGAAAGTTTGACTAGGTGAAGTTAACTTGTTTTTTGTCCCCATCATCCTCCACTCTTTTATCCTAATAAAAGCATGTATGAGTTGTCCTTCCATCACCTATTAGCTTGCCTAATTTATTTTTCCAATTCATGAGCTCCTAAACATATTTGGAAACTGCTTTATGCACCTATGGGGGATTTGCTTAGATTTAGTAAGCCTGCTTTTGACCAAATTCGAATGGAATCCTAATGCATTCAAATATCTGATGTAATTATTTATTGTGGCATCCTATGACTTCACAGGGTTGGCTATTTTAAAATTATTCAATACAGATTAGTGTTCTACTCCATATTCAGTCTCCTTTGTGTGTAATTTGCATGTGTAATTGGAAATTTTTGTGAGTGTAATTGTTCTAACACCTGGGTTCAATTTCCACATGGTATCATAGAATTTGTATATTGATTTCTCTCCTTCCAATTTTTTATTGTAGGTTCAACATCATTGACTGGGAGCATTCTGTTGACTGAAGGGACAATTTTTGAGCTATGGATCAATCTCAGAAGATCATCTTGACTCCATTTAACTTCTTTGAATGGAAAGCAGAGATGGAGATACTGTTGAGAGTGAAAGGCCTCTACATAGTGACTATGTAAATAGAAGTAGATCCCAATCCAGCTACAGAGAAAATTAAATGGCACAACGGGAGGGATGAAGCCTATGGTCTCCTGTGTCTGAGTATATCCAAAGACCTCCTTTTCCATCTTGATGGATTAACATCACCAAATGAAGTATGGGAGAAGCTTGTTGATATTTTTGGTAAGATAGATGAGACGAGGGGACATCAAATTGAAAATGAATTGATCTCCTTGAGTCCCAACAGCTTCGAATCCCTGCAACTCTACTTTTCCAAGTTCAAAGCCCTTGTTTTGCAGCTAAAATAATGTGGAATTGAAAAGAAGGAGGATCAACTAGTTTTGGCCATGCTCTCAAATCCTGGTGATGACTATTCAGTGCTTGTCTCGACCTTCCATGCCACAAAGTTGACAGCTTGATCCTGGAAAATGCCTAGCCTTGCAGATTTCATGGAATCTCTCACACAAGAACAAGATAAATTGGTGATGATGGGCACCATCAAACCTTCAAAAGACCAAGATTTGGTTGCTGGAGATTCAAGGGTGGATTCAAAAGGCAAGAAGAAATCCAAGAAGCCACCTGAGCAAAAAAGAGACAAGAACAAGTCTCCAGAGGAGCCCTAAGGTTCCAAGAAGAACTTCTAGAAGAAGAAGAACAAAGGAGAAATGAGCAAGTGCGCATAGTACAGTAAGGGAAATAATCCTGAAAGCTCATGCATGAAGAAGAAAATTGACATGCTGACCCAAATACTGGAGAATAATGGCATCTCCCTTCCTGATAGCTCAAAGAAGAGGGAAGGCGGATCAAATTTAGAAGACAGAGAGAGAGTTCATGCATTGGTTGTTGGCACATCAAGCTCACCTAGTTTCATCATTGATTCTGGAGCTTCAAGACATATGGTTTCAAGAAAGGAGGAATTCACCTCACTTGGCATGTCAAAAGGTCCACCAATAGTACTGGGAGATGACTCTCTCACTGAAATTTTGGGCAAAGGGAGGATTGATCTTGACCATGGTAAGTTCAGCAATGTATTGTATGTTCTAGGTCTTTCCTCTAACCTCTTATCAGTGTATCAGATGACCCACAAAGAGTCTCCAAAGAAGGTCATATTCTCCCCTAATGAATTTGATATCACAGAGATCTCAAGTGGTAAAGTCACTGCAAAAGGAGTTGCAAATGACACTTCGAAGGTATATATGTTCTCACACTTCCTACCTTACTCAAACCCCTCTGGTCTTTTGATTCATGCTAATGAGGAAAGCAAGATTTGGCATGAAATATTTGGCCATATTAACTATAATTATCTTTCTGATCTTAGTGAAAATGAAATGGTCATAGGTTTACCAAGGATTAAGTTTTCCAAAGGAGTCTGTGAAGGCTGCATCTTAGGAAAACACCCAGAGCATAAATTTGAGAAAGCTAGTCATGAGAGAACCTCTGCACCTCTTGAGTTGATCCACAGTGATGTTGCTGGCCCATTTCCTCATATTTCAATGAGTCAGGCAAAATATGCATTGACATTCATAGATGACTTGTCCAGGTACTATTGGGTTTACTTCCTGAAACACAAGTCTGAAGTTTTTGGCCTCTTTAAAGTATTTAAGGCTTTGGTTGAAAACCAGTCTGGGAGGAAACTCAAGGTCCTTAGATCTGAAAAATGGTGGTGATTATGTCAAGTCCGAGTTCATTCAATATTGTGCATATGTGGGTATTCAGATGCATCATTCTATGCCTTACACACCACAACAAAATGGTGTTGCTGAGGGGAAGAACAGATCACTGAAAGAGATGGCAACCTGCATGATGGAGGCTAAGACATTGCCACCAATGTTTTGGGCCGAAGCTATAAACTATGCAGCCTATATCTAGAATAGGGTGCCTCATAAATATCTTGATGGTATGACTCCTTTCAAAGCATGGAGTGGGCACAAGCTAGATGTGACCCATTTCAAGATTTTTGGCTCAAGGGCTTGGGCTAGAATTCCAACAGAAAAGAGGAAGGCTTTGCAGCCCCAAAGACAAGAGTGTCTATTTGTTGGGTACTTTGAATATTCAAAAGGGTACAGGCTGATCAATTTGAGCACAAAAAATCCTTCATTGAAAGGTGTCTTCAGTTCCAAGAAGAGCCTTTAGGAGCAGTGGAAGTTGGAGAATCCTCTTCACCACCAGAACCATTGAAAGTAAGTGAAGATATAGTTGAGGTTGCTGATTCTGATATGTCTGAAAATGATGATTTAATTGAAGATCCTAACAGTCCTACAAGACCAAAATGGGAAGCATAGACCATTCATGCAGCTGGATAACTAGCTGGAAATCCTAGTGATCCTAGGAGGACTAGATATCAGTTTGAGAGTGCTCTTTGTATGAAAGATCCTTTGTTTGCAGAAAAATTCTATCTGATGGTTGAATCAGACCCAGAAACATATGAATATTCAGCACATGATCCAATATGGAAAACAGCCATGAAAGAAGAGTTCAGCTCACTCCAGAAGAACAACACTTGGGAGCTGGCTGATCTTCCCCGGGGGAGGAAGCTAGTTCAATGTAAGTGGGTTTACAAAACCAAGTTTTCTGCTGATGGTTCACCTTTGAAATATAAGGCAATATTGGTAGCCAAGTGATACTCATAGGTACATGGCATAGACTACAATGAGACCTTTGCACCAGTGGCAAAGATGGACTCCATCAGGCTAGCCTTAGCCATTGCAGCTTCGAAGCAGTGGGAGGTACATCACATGGATGTGAAGTGTGCTTTCCTAAATGGAGATCTTACTAAAGAGATTTACATGTAGCAGCCTCAATGATTTTCTACTAATCCATCTCTTATGTGCAGGGTAAAGAAATCATTGCATGGGCTTAAGCAAGCCCCCAGGGCTTGGTATGCCAAGATTGATGGCTTTCTGCTATCATTGAATTTTGTTCGATGCAAATCAGATCCTAATGTTTATTTGAAGCTGATTCATGGTTCTTTGATGATTATTGTCTTGTATGTATATGACCTTCTCATTACAGGAAGCTCAAAGGATGAAATTGCCTCCTTGAAGGATGCAATGAACCATGCATTTTCAATGACATATTTGGGGTTATTGAGCCAGTTCTTGGGTCTTGAGATTGCTCAAACCAAACATGGAATAAAAGTACATCAGTCCAAGTATGCTTTGGATTTGTTGAACAAGTTCAACATGAAGGATTGCAAGCCAAGTAAAACTCCCTTCCTTTCAGGAGTTAAGCTTGAAGAAGCAGATTCTTCACCTATGGTAAATAATACACTGTATAGGCAACTGATTGTGTGTTTGTTGTACCTTACACATACTCTGTTGATGTATATGTAACTTTGAAATGCATTCTTCTATGTATTTTATATATGGTAACCCGATGTTTATTCGGGGATGTTTCTATTATGTATTTGAGTCATGTTGTCATACCCCGATGTTCCGATCGGGAGGATTAATAATGTAAACAAGTCTTATCAAGTCATTAGGTAAGTTCCCACAGTTTCGGGGCACTTGAGTTATTATACACTAATTAAGGTGTAGGCTCGGGTAAGTAATTGTAAGTTGATCCTACTTGTGAAAGTGCACTTCAAGTGAACGGAAGAATATAAATAGAGAGTGAGAGTCTCTCTATTTATCACTTGTGAAACACATCACTTTCTCTCTCAAGTGTGGCGCACTAGTGGAGAAGGAAATATTCTGGGAAGAAGAAGACTACTGCTGTCGGCAGTGCATCTTACTGTTTTGGGGTCTTACATCTTGTGGTGATTCTATCTTTGAGGAATTTGTGGGGTTTTCTCCATTTATGGTTTCCCTGATAAAAAATATTTGTGTCTCTTGTATCTTGTGATGTGCTTATGTTATTATTGTGCTTGTTATTCTCTCAGTGAAAAGATCCTAACATAATGCTAGCTTAAATGTTGAAAAACTAACATGGTATCAGAGCTAACCTGAGAAGAAGACACTGTGCAGCTGCGGAGACTAGGGATTCCTAGTTTGTGGATCTTCCTCCAAATATTTTCAGAAAAAGTAAGGTGGAATTAATCTCCTCCCTAGGGCACATCTTTCTGTTGAAACAGAATTCAATTCTGAGGTTTTTCAGTTTTGGACCTGTCACTGGGATCGGAAATTAGGGCTTTCTACAGAAGAGGAATTTTTCAGTGAGCCTAGGCCTGGATTGATCTCCTCCCCAAAATCGAAGTTAGGAACAAATTTGAATGCATTTGGGTGGATAGAACTCCAGAAAATCAAAACCCTAGTTGCTCCTGATCCAGATCTGCAGGATTTCAGCTCAAGCTTCAAATCCAACATCTTGAACCTGGTAAGATCTAAATATTTTGTATTTCCATTTGAGGTTCTCATTTAAGATGTCTCATCATACCAAGCTTGATTAAAATCTTGAGGGGGATGATAACTTCCGAGCTTGGAAGTATATGATCTCCCTGGTCTTGGAAGAGAATGAATTAGACTCCTACATTCATGAGGAGGTTCCAGTTCCAGAGGGAGATGAGGCAAAGGCCTTACATAAGAAGAAGATGGTTATGGAAAAGAGAATAATTGCTAATTCTATCAAGGATCATCTCATCCCATAGGTGTCCTCTCTCAAGACACCTAAAGCTATGTTTGATTCCCTAACCAAATTGTTTGAAGGAAAGAACATCAATCGGAAGATGACCCTGAGGAACCAGCTAAAGAATGTGAATATTCAGAATGCAGAAACTATCCAGTCATACTTCACAAGGGTTTCTCAAATCAAGGAACAATTAGAAGCTGTTGATGAAGAAGTGGAAAATGAAGAGATTGTTATGACTACTTTGAATGGCCTCCCTAGGTCATGGGATGCTTTCATTCAAGGAATCTGTGCTAGAAATAAGTTAGTCCAATTCAGCAGACTATGGGAAGAATGCTCTCAAGAAGAAGCTCGGATAGCAGCTCAAGAAGAGAATATGGGAAGTCAATACCAAGCTCTCACGGTACACTCCAAGACTCATTCCAAGTCAACAAGAAAGAAGTTTCATCGTTCAAAAGGTAAGCATTCTTACAAAGATAATACTAGAAGAGA
Organism: Pseudotsuga menziesii; assembly: GCA_001517045.1. Lineage (NCBI taxonomy): Eukaryota > Viridiplantae > Streptophyta > Pinopsida > Pinales > Pinaceae > Pseudotsuga > Pseudotsuga menziesii. Next base: position 121,395 of record LPNX010464381.1, read on the forward strand.
TGTATCTAGGATCATATGTTATACTTGTGAAGAAGCATGACACTATGCAAGGAATTGTCCTAACAAATAGAAGATAGTAAAGAAGAACAGCAAAAGAAGACATCATGCTCATGCTGCAGAGGATGATGAACCATCCAGAAAGAGATCCAGATATGAAAGTGAAGATTCTTCAAGCGAGGATGAATATGTTCTGATATCAGCCCTCACAGGTAACATTACTCATGGAAGTGATGATTGGCTAATAGAAAGTGGTGCTTCCAAACACATGACGGGATTCAAGGAATCTTTCATAAGATTGTCAGAACATGAATCACCTCACAAGGTGAAACTAGGAGATGACTACCAATATCCAATAAAAGGTAGCGGGGAATCTTCATACAAGCTAGACTCTGGTAAGTCTCTAACAATGAAAGAAGTATTGTTTGTGCCAGGACTAAAGAAGAATATTCTATCCATTTCAGCATTAGATGCAAAAGGAATGTGGGTAGCATTCATAGATGGTCAAGTCATCATGTGGCCAAAAGGAAAGACTATCGATGATGTGGTAGTAATTGGAGAATAAGAAGGAGGATTGTACAAATTGAAGGGCCATCTAGAACAAGCCTTGATTCATGACATAGTATAACCAAATGAACTTTGGCATAGAAGATCTGCACATGTGCATTACAGAGCACTACCTATTGCAAGTAAAGCTATCGAAGGTCTTCCAGAAATTCAAGCTAAACATGATGGGGTCTGCAAAGGATGTACAAAAGGAAAGAATAAAAAGAAGACATTTCCAAGCAGCAAAAGCAAAGCCAAAAGCATTCTAGAAATCATCCACTCTGATGTATGTGGTCCTATGTCATCAAACTCACTTAGCGGGTATGCATACTATGTTTCTTTTATTGATGATTTTTCTAGAAAGACATGGATTTATTTTATGAAGAACAAAGATGAAGTATTCAGCAAGTTCAAGGAATTCAAATCCTTGATCGAAAACCATACTGACAAGAAGATCAAGACCATTCGATCAAATAATGGTGGAGAATTCACTTCAAATGAATTCAAGGAGCTATGCAAAGAATCAGGGATTAAGAGGGAGTTGTCCACTCCTTATAATCCACAACAGAATCGAATTGCAGAACGAAAGAACAGAACTATCATGGAAGCTACAAGAGCCATGCTTCATGATCAAAATCTACCTATGCATCTTTGGGCTGAAGCTTCCAGAACAGCAGTGTATGTGCAGAACCATAATCCACATAGAGTACTCGAGAACAAGACTCCTGAAGAAGTCTTCTTCGGCAAGAAACCAGAAGCCAACCATCTCAGAATATTCGACTATCCTGTATACGTTCACATTCCAAAAGAGAAGAGAACAAAATTAGATCCTTCAGGAAAGAAGGGCATATTTGTGGGTTACTCCGAAAGATCAAACTCTTACAGAATCTACTTTCCAGGATACAAGAAGATTGACATCAGCAGGGACGTGACATTTGATGAAGGCACAGCTTACAACAAATCCAGAAAGAGACCTGCTGAAGAATCTGAAGAAGCGGAAGCAGAAGCACCCAGAATTCATGATACAATCATGGACAAAGAAGCTCAAGAAGAAGATCGAGAGTTCGAGGAACCACAAAGACCAGTAGATCCACCTCTGGAGAAGAATCCTCATAAGAGGAAACCTACTTGGGTACGTGAACTTATCCATGGTGCGGAAAGATATGGGGCTCCAGAAGAGAATCACAGAGAAAGAAAGAGGACCAGATCTAATTCCGGGTATGTAGCTTTACTATATGATTTTATTGATAAAGAACCTCCCAGTTATGAAGAAGCGGTAGATCAGAAAGAATGGAAGGATGCTATAATCGAAGAATATCAATCGATCATGAAGAATGTCCCAAGACCAAAGGGAAGTCAGTTGTCACTTCCAAATGGATCTACAAGATCAATCATGCTGCAGACGGTAGCATTGAAAAGTATAAGGCAAGATTTGTAGCTCGAGAATTCTCTCAAAAAGAGGGAGTAGACTATGAAGAGACCTTTGCACCTGTAGCCAAATACACTTCCATTAGATCAGTACTTGCTCTGGCTGCAGTGACGAAGTGGAAGATACACCAGATGGATGTCAAGACTGCTTTCTTGAATGGTGTAGTTGAAGAGGAAGTGTATGTAGAACAGCCACTCGGTTTTGAGACACATGATAGAGAGTCTCATGTATGCATATTGAAGAAATCCCTGTATGGTTTGAAACAGGCACCCAGGACCTGGTACGGTAGGATTGACAGCTTTCTATCCAGTTTGGGCTTTACCAAAAGTAAAGCAGATTCCAACCTTTACTACAAGGTTGAAGATGGAAAACCAGTAATCCTCCTACTATATGTAGATGATCTATTTGTGACTGGTACAGATGGGTTGATTGCCGATACAAAGAGAAAGCTTGCTGTTGAGTTTGAAATGAAGGACTTGGGGATGATGCATTACTTTCTAGGTATGGAGGTGTGCAGAGTACAGATGGGATCTTCCTTGGACAAGGGAAGTATGCAGTAGAAATCCTGAAGAGATTTTGGATGATGGACTGCAAGGATATGGCTACACCTATGGCATCGAACCTGAAGCTATTGAGTGATGCTTCATTAGAGTCGGTTGATGCTACGATGTATCGTCAGATGATTGGGTCATTGATGTACCTGACGAACACAAGACCAGACATTTGCTTTGCTGTGAACACCTTGAGCCAGTACTTGACAGATCCGAGAAGTGTTCACTTGACAACTGCAAAGCATATTCTGAGGTACCTGAAGGGTACAATTGATTATGGACTCAAGTATGATGCGAATCAGAAGATTAACCTGGAGGGTTATGTTGATTCAGATTGGGTAGGCAGTGCCATCGATGGGAAGACTACTTCTGGATGTTGTTTCAGTATGGGATCAGGTGTGATCTCTTGGTTTAGCAGGAAGCAATCCTATGTGGAACTGAGTACAGCTAAAGCAGAGTATGTCGCAGCTTGTTCAGCTAGTTGTGAGGCAGTATGGCTACGAAAGCTACTGTCTGATATATTTGATCTCTAGTGGGATGCTACTTGTATACATTATGACAGATAGATTTGCATGGAGTTGTCAGAGAATCCAGTGTTCCATGACAAGTCGAAGCATATCGAGATCAAGTATCACTATATCAGGGATATGGTGCAGAGAGGAGTAGTGAATCTCCTGTATGTTGCGATGGAGGAACAGATAGCTGATGTATTGATGAAGCCATTGGATAGGATGAAGTTCGAGTACTTCAGAGAGAGACTTGGTGTTCTCCAGATCGAGATTCCTTCCAAGAGAAAGTGATGAGACCCATAGCCATTCTGACATGGTGAGAGGATTGGTTCCTTCCATGGTCAGATGTAAGGGCTGAGCCATTCTGTCATGGTGAGAGGATTTGGTTCCTTCCATGTCAGATATGAGTGCTGACTGCCATTTTGGGAATGGAGGCACCTGGTCAGTTATAAGGAAAACTCAGTCTGGGACTGAGAGAGCCATTCTGACGAGCAGGTCAGATTTAAGGGCTGAGCCATTCTGTTCATGGCTAAAGGATTAAGTTCCTCCCATGTCAGATATGAGTGCTGCCCATTCTATCGAGTAGGACAAATGTAAGGGCAAATACCACTCTCTAGGAGAGTGGAGGCACCTGGTCAATTACCAGGTATCTCAGTTTGGGACTGGGGGCCATTCTGACGAGGCTGTAGGATTCAGTTCCTACCAAGTCAGATATGAGTGCATGCCCTTCTGACGAGTAGGTCAGATGTAAGTGCAGAATCTTTCTTCATTGTGGCGGATGTGGTTCCAGCCTGGGTGAAAAGAACAGATTTCTTTCATCATTGTGGCGGATGTGGTTCCAGCCTGATTGAAAGTATTCCATCATTGTGGCGGATGTGGTTCCAGCCTGGGTGAAAAGAACATGGTTCTTTCATCATTGTGGCGGATGTGATTCTAGCCTGGATGGATGTGGTGCCTTTCTGACGAGTAGGTCAGATATAAGTGCAGAGCCATTTCACAGATGGTAGTTGACGTGCCTACCATGCTGGTGAATGTGAGTGCTGGGCCTTTCTGATGTGATTGTATTTTACTACATGATCAGATGTGAGTGTTGGGCGTGCCTTTCTGACGAGTAGGTCAGATATAAGTGCTGGGCAAAGACCTACCTGGTGGCTAGGCTTACAACCAGCATGAAAAAGGGCTGGCTCTGTAGAACTTCCTATGACGAGATAGTACACACATGATGATGACCAGAGATGATCCAGATCGAGCTATGATCCAGATCCAATTATGATGACTCCGAGAGATCCAGATCCAGCAGTGGTGATCCAGATCAAGTGATGATCTAGATCCAGTCCAGTGATGATGATCCAGATCGAGTGATGATCCAGATCCTATGATGTTGTCCTATGATGATCCAGATCGAGAGATGATCCAGATGACTTGAAGATGCAGATGACTTGAAGACGAAGATTACTTGAAGACGAAGATGATCCAATTGATACAGAGAAGAAGACCAGTGCTGAAAATCGTGTTGAAAGAATACCTTCCTAGTTAAGAGAGAGTGTTGATGTATATGTAACTTCAGAATGCATTCTTCTATGTATTTTATATATGGTAACCCGATGTTTATTCTAGGATGTTTCTATTATGTATTTGAGTCATGTTGTCATACCCCGATGTTCCGATCGGGAGGATTAATAATGTAAACAAGTCTTATCAAGTCATTAGGTAAGTCCCCACAGTTTTGGGGCACTTGAGTTATTATACACTAATTAAGGTGTAGGCTTGGGTAAGTAATTGTAAGTTGAGCCTACGTGTGAAAGTGCACTTCAAGTGAACGGAAGAATATAAATAGAGAGTGAGAGTCTCTCTATTTATGACTTGTGAAACACATCACTTGCTCTCTCAAGTGTGGCACACTAGTGGAGAAGGAAATATTCTGGGAAGAAGAAGACTACTGCTGTCGGGAGTGCATCTTACTGTTTTGGGGTCTTACATCTTCTGGTGATTCTATCTTTGAGGAAGTTGCGGGGTTCTCTTCATTTATGGTTTCCCTAATCAAAACTCTTTGTGTCTCTTGTCTCTTGTGATGTGCTTATGTTATTGTTGTGCTTGTTATTCTCTCAGTGAAAAGATCCTAACATAATGCTAGCTTAAATGTTGAAAAACTAACATACTCGACCTGATATTTCTTGTGCAGTAAGTGTGGCTTCAAGATACATGGATCAGCCTCATGAGATCCATTGCAGCGCAGCCAAAAGGATCCTTAACTTTGTTCAGGGAACAAGGACTCATGGGATCTTCTACAAAGCTAAATCTGATTTTAATTTGATTGGGTTTACTGACAGTGATTGGGCAGGTGATAACACAATTCGAAAGTCAACATCAAGATATGTGTTCATTCTTTCTAAAGGACCAATCATCTGGTCAAGCAAGAAACAGAGTGCCATTGCACTCTCATCTACAGAAGTAGAGAACATAGGAGTTGTAAATGCAACAACTCAATGTTTATGGTTATAGGGGTTACTTGGTGAGTGTGGCTTCGAATCAGAATAATCAACTACTATCTATTGTGATAATCAGAGTACCATTCGAATCTGCAATGATCCAGTTTAGAGACAGAGAACCAAACACATTGAGATCCATATGCACTACATCAGACAGCTTGTGCATGATAGCACCATTCACCTACTCTTCTGTTCATCTTCAGAACAAGTAGCAGATATCTTCACCAAATTTTTTTATGAGAAGACATTCAATAATCTCAAATCACTGTTGGGGATTGCTGATCATGCTGAGAAGCATGATTGATGACAATATTTTCAAATTTTTTTTTATTGTCCATGTTTAAGGGAGGATTTTTCCCACTAGGTTTTTGCCTCTTTCCTTGGTTAAATGGACATGCAATATGTAAAGGGTGACTAAGCCTTGTTTCTAGGCCCTATAATTTTCTGATATTTTACTCATAAGTCAGGCTTAAGGAGGGGTGTTAGAATAATCAACCCATAGTTAGCTACCTTAGACATTAATTAATCCATTATTTTTTGTCTTATTTTCCTAGTTTCCATATTCCACCTTATGCAAGTTGTCCTCCACATGTCCAAAGTGGTAAAAATTGCTAAAAATGAGTCATGGAGCACTTGGGAAGCCAATTGGAATCAATCCTACTTTATTCCTAGCCTTTCTAGTGCATGTCTACTTTTTCTGCTTTATTGCCTGCTTTTGCTGAGTTTTAAGGCAATTGGGAAAGTTTGACTAGGTGAAGTTAACTTGTTTTTTTTCCTCATCATCCTCCGCTCTTCTCTCCTAATAAAATCATGTATGAGTTGTCCTTCCATCACCTATTATCTTTCCTAATTGATTTTTCCAATTTGTGAGATCCTATACAGATTTGGAAACTGCTTTATGCACCTATGGGGGATTTGCTTAGATTTAGTAAGCTTGCTTTTGACAAAATTCGAATGGCATCCCAATGCATTTGAATCTCTCATGTAATTATTTGTTGTGGCAGCCTATGACTTCAGAGGGTTGGCTATTTTACACTTATTCAATACAGATTATTGTTCTGCTCCATATTCAATCTCCTTTGTGTCTAATTTGCATGTGTAATTGGCAATTTTTGTGAGTGTAATTGTTCTAACACCTAGGTTAAATTTCCACAAAAACCACACAGCAATCGAACAATTTTTACCGCATTAAGTTATCACGGTTCATACTAGTAAGTCAAAGAATGAATATAACAATGATCAGAGTAATATTTGTGCAACTTTTCAAAACCAGATACAAATTTTATTTAGAGTAATAACTAAAGTCAAACAACATAGACATAATAAATTACAACAAAAGGCCATTGATGCTATACAACACTCGATCCATGCTTTCCATATACATTCACAAAATACCAGAGTAATATTCAAAGATGAAATGATTTTTTTCATACACAAAGTAGAACCTATTAAACCTTTAAACAATCTAGCTTTATTCTCAAAACGTAAAAGCTAAGTTCAAAGTTGAAGCAAAAGATCTTTTCCTAATTTTAGAACTTTTACAAAATAACTGTAAGGCCATAAAGATTTACAATTAAAAACTTCCCATAGTACCACATAGACTCATGGTCCGTTAAACTCATTACATTGTTAAACATTGGGGCTGTGTTTCATCGTATCTCTTCCAGGACATGCCATTAAGGAAAAGTAATAGAGTGTTTACCATTTAACTACCATGCTTGTTCAAACCCTACTAAGGCGAGTCCAAAAATGAAGAAACGAAGCATCGTTTGCCAAAGATCCAAGGTTCAAGACATATAGGTCTTACCAGAGACCTAAATGATGCAAAACCCCATGCTATGTGTATCTAGTACCGGCGTTGAACAAACCAGCAAGGTTACCTGTGATACCAAGAATAAGACAAACTTAAAACGAATTGAAGTGGACTAATAAAGAAATAAGTTTTAGTGGTTTAAATGGTTAAGATTTATATATGCATCGAATTAAAGCTTCTAGAAGAATCTAACACCATTGGCATGGTGGATCCAAATACAAAAATTGCAGTGTCCTATGAAAACAATGGAGGGGTTGAGAGCCTTCGACTCTCCCCCATCCCAAAACACAACCGAAAGTGAAAATGTGCCAAAACCCTAGAGCTTGAAAAGGGTAAAACCCTGATCCAGCAGTAAATCACCATCCCATTCTATCCTTTCATGCAATAATGTTTAAAACACCACCTACTATCACTTAGAGTGAATGGTTTACCCACTTTTCCATATCTCAAAATCCACGATTAATTCATGGTTCTTTTTGGTGCATTTGTGTTTTAGGTGCTATCTCTAGTGTAAGGTAGGTGATCTTGGCATATGTTATCCTTGTTTGTTTTGTCAAACCCTTAGTCTAGTTAGGGTCCCCATGATGTCCATGCCTTGGACTCGTGAATGTTATAGGATGAAACAACCTCTCCTTCAAAAAACCTACATAAAACATTACACTATATGCATTAGATGATAAGGCTAGAAATAATACCTATTCATCTCTTAACCGGGTTTTCTTTCTAGAAATAGTAAATAAAGTTTAGAGACGTTAAGCATGACGCCAATATTTTCTTACGCAGCAAGTATATGAAAATTGATAAGCAAATAAGCTAAAGAAAGTACTTGTAAAATGTAATTTTAGATCAAAACATTACGAATCTTTATTGCAACAATCTAATCGAAAGGTTAAGAGGTTAAGTTTATAAGATGTAAAAACCAATTTGGTATTCGAATTTATCTTACATATTAATTTTTTTATTATTATTAGATTTAGGTGTTGTTACAAAAAATATTATAGTGATCGGTTTAATATATTTACATATGTCAATGTGATGTGAATGCTTCTTTGTGTGTGTATCAAATGCTAATCTAATACGTAATTTGCATAAGAAACAACAAAATGATTGTAGATCCTAGGAATGTGAATGTATGTAATGTTTTCAAATTGTCATTCTAACAACCTTACTCACAAGAATATTCGTGACAAATTTATCCTCTAATACGATACACGTCATTTATCTATAATACCACTAACTACGAGTCAAGATGTACCTAAAGAAACTGAATACCATGAAATATGGCATCACGTATTAAGTCAATGACGACACTATATTCAAAAATAGTGTTGGATGATGGTCGAAGACACACTCCTCCTGAAGACATGACATAACCCGTAGGTGTATATATCACCCAAGCAGCCGATGTTGAGTTCTGGGTGTGGTGACCAGTGCCATCAGTGTATCCTACATATACCGAAGACTCTGTCAACATCTGCCACAACAAATGGAAGCAATTCAACAAACTCAATCACTACAAGAAGACAAAAATTAAACTATGGAACTGTACAATAGTATACAAAGTATTAGCCTCGATTGAGAATTACGCATAATACTTTTTAAGATAGAGCCCATTTATAGGGTCCGCTAAGGTTGTCCCCTTATAATCCAATAGCTCATAAAAACCCTTCTCCAACACTCGCTTAACTATTTAAGGCCCATGCCACATGGGGTTGAACTTACCCACCCCAAAAGGTTCACTATATTGGTCATATAACAGAACCAAGTCACCCTCACTAAATATTTGAGGATGAACAGACCTATCATACTAAGCCTTAACATGATGTTTTTTTACTTCAAGAGGCACTAAGGAATCTTGACGATGGTCATCAATTTTCTCTAAGTGGACCAGAAGTTCCTCTAGCTCGGAAGTTTCTATTAAAATTACTACAACCATCTTCAAAGAAGGGATTTCACATTCAATTGGTAATATCAACTCCACCCCATGCACTAACTTATATGGATGAAAATTGGTGTAAGTATTAATCATGGTTCGTTAGGCGCACAAAGAAGGGTACAACATGATTTTCCAACTGGTTTTTCTTTGTGTGATGGTTCTTTATAGAATGGAATTAATGGATTTATTCACATCTTCAACCTCTCCATTTTCTTATGGATAATAAGAAGAGGAGTGCTCTTTCTTATACCACAACTTCAAAGATAGCTCAACCATCATCTTGTTATGCAAGTGCTTTTCATGTTCTGTGATAAGATCTCTCAAGATACCAAACCGATTAACAATTTGATTGAAAAATGAAATGTGCAGTTGTCTCAAGGTAAAATTTGATACTAGGTATAGCCTATACCCATTTCGTGAAGTAATATACAACCACTATAATGTGATGATGCACCCAGGAAAAGCTGGGTTGCAATCCATAAATTCCACCCCCATGTAATGCCCCGGTTTTGACCCCGTTACATTAGATGTATATGATGTATATATTGTAATGATCATGGTGCGGAGCTAAAGGCCAAATCCCCACCATTGATTGGTAATGCTATGTTTTGGATTTAAATTTGTCACCGATGGTATATCGGGGCATGCGGCATATATTATGTTGGCCATCATGTAAATATGCATCATAATTAATTAATGTACACAGCCAGCTACGGTCACGGCAACTAAATCGAATGGGGAATGATTTCCTAAGGATAAGGGGGGGTGAAATATTTAACCTATGGGCCAATGGGGAAAAGCCAAATGTCTATGAGAAAACCCATCAAACTGTCAACTACCTTTCTTGTCTTTTTCCCCAATCATTTATTTCTGCCAGAATGTGGTTGAGTTAGTTATTGCATGGAATGGGAAGAGTATGGGCAACCAAATTCGAATTGGGCAGAGACCCATTTTTGAAAAACATGTTCTGACTTCCTTGGCAAGGAAAGTACCCAAAAACGTATGCCATTCTGCTATGCATCCACGTTTTCCATTTTCCTCACTATTCTCCTTCACGTTGGAGCTTTTGGGAGCAACTGGAATTTTTCATGTGTTTTTCCTTTCATGTTTTTGGCTATTGGCTTCATTTTTCCCATGGATGGGAGGTCGTTTTGGTAGTGCTGGGGATTAGGTCATTTTCCTCACATTTTGGGAGCTGCTGGTGCATTTTCCATTCACGTTTTTGGTAGCTTCATGTGTTTTTACCATGGCTGTGAAGGGCCATTCACGTTTTTGGTTGTCTCACTGACTATTGGTCTCACGCACAGGCTATTTGGGATGTTTTTCCCTACTGTGAGTGGTGCTCACTGATAAGTTTCAGGACTGTGTGTTTTCCCCCATGTTGTGAGCCATTTTGCTATTACATTTGGGGCTGTGTAAATTCGTTTCTCCTGTTTAAGCTGTAATAGCTAAATTGATTGCCTGAGTGCAATTGTTGGTCTTTGGACTGTGTGAGGAGTAAGGGTGTTGGCTTGGTTGCTTGATAAACCTGGTTCTAGAAACCACACAGACAGAGATAGAGGGCTGGCCTTCTTCTCCATCACCCCTGAATAGCACTGGAAGGGAATGCAGGGCCTGAGGGACTGTGTAGTAGAGAAGGGACTGATTCCTTGTGTTGGGTGTGGATGGGTGTCTTAGAGGTCAGGCTAGTTCTGGTGTAGGTGTTCTTGGTTCTGTAATGAGCTCACCAACTTAGCAAATCGCCTTCATCAGCTCCTTAATGGCCTGATAAACCCAACTTTGTTGGTTTGGCTATGTGTTTTGTGTATCCTGGCTATGTGTAAGCCTGCTAGTTCCCTTATTCCTTGGAGAATCATGCCCAGCTCGAGGGTGGCAGCGCTGCTGAGAGATTAAGGAGCACGCTGGCCTATGGTTGCGTGGAACGTTGCAGCGACGTAGCTGGTTGCGGAAGAAGTTCTTCATAAGATAAGTGATCTTGTGTATTTTACCTCTGCAATTTCTATATTTACTGTTAATGAAAATGAAATGAACATGTGGAAATAATGATTGTGTGAATGCATGTTGTTTCCGCTGTGCAAGATGAATTAATTAAGCTGTGTATGATGAACAATTGAATTTATGCATGGTACACTGTCATGCATTCTTCTCAGCATTCTGTTTTAGCAATTCAGCATTTTATTTAAGCCTGTACATGTTCATGGGCGGTTAGCCCGGTCTGATAGAGCTTGGAGTCGCGTCCTCTTTGCCAGTCGGAGGCTTGGGGATGTGACAGTTAATGGTATCAGAGCTCGTGAGTTGCAGTAGTGGGCCTCTATGGGCCAAGGAAGAACCACTGACAGAGGTTGTATTTCATTCTGCCTAGCCGAACCAGTGGAAGACTGTGAAAATTTGAAATTGGAAAAATTTTGTTGAAATGTTGAACAGTCGGAAGGTTTCATGAAGTTCATGTCCGCTGTTGCGGAAGGTTTCATGAAGTCCCTGTCCGCTGTTGTGGAAGGTTTCACGATCTCTCCATCCGCAGTTGTGGACGAATGGGTAAAGTTCTATGTCCGCCGTTGCGGACGGCGAAGCAATTATGCTTCCGACCCAAAAGTCACCTGATCGCCGACGCCACAGAAAAGTTGAAAATTTGGCTAAGTATGGAATGGTCGGGCCATTGGAGGAAGTGAAATTCCGTCGTTGCGGAAGGTTTCACGATCTTCCCATCCACCGTTGCGGACGACAAAGTGATTCTGCAGCCGATCTTAAAGTCATCCGACCGCCGACGCCACAGAAAGGTTTAAAATTTGGCTAAGTGTCGGAACAATCGGAAGGAAGAGTGGTCCGACGTCCGATGTTCCGAGAGTCCGCCGACGTCCGATGTTTCGAAAGTCCGTCGACGTCCGATGTGATTATAAAGTGCCAAATCGGAAGAGATGGTGAAGTGGGCATTCGCCGTTGCGGATGAATTGGACAATTTTTCCGTCCGACGTTGCGGAAGGAAGAATGGTCTGGGAGCCGATTCAGCGGAAGACAAAGTCATCCGACTTCCGATCCAAAAGTCATCCGACGTCCGACGTAAGTGCCAAGTCGGAAGGTTTGGAGCTTTTTAAGAGCCGCCGTTGCGGAAGGTTCAGAGCTTTCGAGCATCCGCCGTTGCGGAAGCTAGAGGCATTTGCCGGCCGATTAAGAAGACTGGCGACGCCGCAAGAGAAAGTGCGACGATCGAAAGAGGAAAGGGAAGGAGCGTCCGACATTGCGAAAGGCTAGAACTTTCGGGGGAGCCGCCATTGCAACTACCTAGATGAATAAACCACCCGATTCGAAAGGCTTCCGACAGCCGATCAGAGAGTCAGCTGACACCCGATTTGCACAGGAAAAAAATTTTGAGTTTTTCTATGAGATTTCTCAGCCAATTTCAGCTGTTTCTCAGTGAAATTTTGAGTATTTTCAGGGGAATTTCAGGGTTGAAAATAAGAGGAATTGGCAGTGATCTTATGCGCTAGATTGCGCGAAAACAAATGTTTTGCCCTCGACCCGCCCTGCAGTGGCACAGGGAAGCCACAAGGGGGCAATCCCCCTTGACCCCCATCGTCCCCCTCAGATAGACGTTCTTGGATGAAGGAAATTTTATGTGTTTGGGCATTTGTAATTTTATGATTATTTCCGAAAAAGGTAAATGATTATGATTTATATCAATGTTATGCATCTAACAATTGTGTTGTCATTAACACGTTTGCAGAATCATAGTCACCTTCTAGGGAGGTATTCCAGGTAGTGCAGTTTGACAAGTAAGTGGTGGTTCAGTATGAGAACCCATGATGGGTATGATGCTCGGGATTCCTACGAGCAAGCAGAAGGTGCCATGGGAGAAAACGTCCGTAATAGAAATGATGACATAGAGTCAAATGGAAGGAGATTCCAAGAGACCCCGTCAAATGTTGCAGCTACTATGAGAATCTTAATTAAAGCCCAGGAAGAGCAGCATCAGTTGAATGCTGCAATGTTGCAGAGCTTGACAGACTTGCATAAGAAGATAGACTCTGGACAAGGTACAGCAAGACCAGAAGGTAGTAAGAGTAGTACTAGGAGAAGGAGAAGGACTTCTAGTGGATCATCTGATTCAGAAGAATCCAGTGGGGATTCGAGCTTCTCTTCTCATAAAAGAAAAAGAAAGAGACACCATAGGGATCACTCTCGTGATGAGTTTAAAAAGGAAAAACCTCCTACCTTTGATGGTGAGGTAAAGACTGGACAAGAGGCTGAAGCTTGGCTTCTTGGTATTAAAAAGTACTTTCAAGTGCATGATTATTCAGGAAACATGAAGGCAAGAGTTGCCATATTCAATATGAACGGAAGAGCATCCATTTGGTGGGAACACTTCAAGCAAGTGAAGAGGATCAGTGAAAGGAGACTCAAGTGGAAGTAGTTCAAGAAGTATTTCAAGCAGAAATACCTATCTGACAGGTATTATGATGACAATATTAAGGAGTTCCATGAGCTGAGACTAGGACAGCAAACCATGGAAGAATATTCAAATAATTTTTTGGAGCTGTTGAGGTATGTCCGGTAAATTAGAGATGAAAAAGTGAAGGTCCAGCGTTTTCTGAGTGGATTACCTCAGTCTTACAAAGATAGGATTGAGTTTTATGAACCTAGAACTCTTGAGGAAGCAATAAGGAAGGCTAAGTATTGCTATGAGCAAAGCAAGGGTAAGCCAGATTACCATAAGGCATGGAAGGACAAGAAAAATGAGAAGTTTGACCAAAGGAAGAAAGGTTTCAAACCTTCTAGCTTCAGGAATCAGCAAAAGCAGCCATCCCAAGCTGCGAGTAAGCCAGTTGGAGTGACAGGAGAAAAGCCTAAAGATCCACAACAGAATAGAGGGCCGCTTCAATGTTGGAAATGTGGAGGACCCCACATGCGTAGAAACTGTCCACTCGAGAATGAGAGTGTAAGGCCAGCTTATAACGTTCAAGAAGCGGAAACGGTGGGTCAAGTAGCAAGGGCAGTTCCTAGGATCTATGCAGCACTGGAGGACCGCCAGGCAGATCACCAATCAGCTGTAGTTGAAGTAGCAGGTAAGATTGCCGAACAATCTGTTTCTATTTTGATTGACCCTGGTTCTACGCATAGTTACATCACTCCTAGAGTAGTGGAGATTTGTGCTTTTAAGAAAGTAAGGCATGGGAAGTCTTGGTTAGTTCAGCTAGCCACTGGAACTAAGAGAAAGGTCAGTGAAGTGGTAGAGAAATGTCCATTGGTCATGAATGGATTGGTCATTTGTGTAGATCTGAATGTTCTACCGCTTGGTTCCTATGATGTTCTCATTGGAATGGATTGGTTAGAAGCTCACAGGGTGAAGCTTGACTGTTACAATAAGACTTTCGAATGCATGAATGAAGAAGGGAACCTAGTAGTTGTAAAGGGTATTCCAAAGGTGATTTCAGTGAGGCAGGTTTCGACAATGCAGTTAAAGAAGTTCTATAGGAAGGGTTGCCAGTTGTATGCAGATCAGATTTTGGAGGAAACAAGAGATGAAATTCCTAGGTTGGAGGACTATCAGGTGTTACAGGAATTCGGGGATGTATTTCCTGATGAGATTACAGGGCTTCCTCCAAAGCGGGACATTGATTTCACTATTGAACTTGTGCCAGGAGCAGCATCAGTGTCCAAGGCACCCTATAGGATGAGTATACCGGAAATGCTAGAATTGAAGATGCAACTGCAAGAGTTGCTGGAAAAGAAGTATATTCAGCCGAGTGTGTCTCCTTGGGGAGCACCGGTTCTGTTTGTAAAGAAGAAAGATGGTACACTCAGGTTATGTATCGATTACAGGCAGTTGAACAAGGTTACTGTGAAGAATAAATATCCTTTTCCTAGGATTGATGACCTCTTTGATCAAATGAGAGGAGCAAAGGTATTTTCTAAGATTGACTTGAGGTCTGGTTACCATCAGGTGAGAATCAACGATGAAGACATTCATAAGACAGCCTTTAGGACAAGGTATGGGCATTATGAGTTTGTAGTGGTACCATTTGGTCTCACAAATAAGCCATCTACATTTATGTGCGTTATGAATAGCGTCTTCAGCAAGTATTTGGACAAGTTTGTTCTTGTTTTCCTTGATGACATTCTTGTTTATTCCAAGAATGAGGAAGAGCATGAAGAGCATTTGAGGTTGACATTGCAAGTGCTCAGGGAGCATCAGTTGTATGCAAAACTGAGCAAGTGTGACTTCTATAGAGATAGAATTCAGTATTTGGGTCACATTATCTCAGAGGAGGGTATATCTGTGGACCCTGAAAAGATAGAAGCCATTATGAATTGGCCTACTCCAAGAAATGTGACAGATGTAAGATCTTTCATGGGACTTGCAGGATACTATAGGAGATTCATTGAGGGATTCTCCAAAGTTTCACATGCTATCACTTCTTTGCAAAAGAAGGGGATGAAGTTTGAATGGACACCGAAGTGTGAAGAAAGCTTCCAGCAGATGAAGAGTCTTCTCACTAGTGCACCCGTATTGAAAGTTGCAGATCCAGAGAAAGATTTTGTGGTGTGTACCGATGCATGTGGACAAGGGCTTGGAGGAGTCCTTATGCAGGACAACCACGTGATATGTTATGAGTCAAGAAAGTTGAAGGAGCATGAGAAGAACTACGCCACTCATGATCTAGAGCTTGCAGCCATAGTACATGCTCTCAAGATGTGGAGACATTACTTGATGGGCAGAAGATTTGAGCTTAGAACAGACCATTGTGGTCTGAAATATTTGTTTGATCAGCCTACTCTGAATGCTAGGCAAGCAATATGGCTGGAATTTTTATGTGAGTTTGATTTTGAGATCAAACACATAAAGGGAAAGGAGAATAAGGTAGCCGATGCGCTCAGCAGGAAGATGCAAGAAACGCATGTGCCATCTCTTAGTATTTGCCAATCAGATTTGAGGCAGCAGATTGTTAATCATGTTGCTGGAGATGAATTGTATGAGCAGGTAAAAGACAAATTGCAGCAGCAAAGTCTTGAGAAGAGATATGAGGGATATAAATTGGAAGGAGATGGGATTCTCACTTTTAAAGGCAGAATTTATATTCCGAATGTGGCAGATTTGAGGAGAGTTGTCATGGATGAAATCCATCAAGCTCCGTATTCTGGACACCCAGGATATCAGAAGACAATTGCTACTGCCAGAAAGCAGTATTTTTGGCCAGGTATGAAAAAGGACATGGCTGAGTACATTTCAAGGTGTATGAAATGTTAGCAGGTAAAGGTTGAGCATCAACATCCAGCAGGCTTGTTGCATCCTTTGCCAGTTCCGGAATGGAAATGGGAAGTTATTTCCATGGATTTTATTACAGGATTGCCAATGACTTGGAGACAACATGATTCCATCATGGTTGTAGTAGACAAGTTGACAAAGGCAGCACATTTTATACCGGTTAAGTCTACGTATGAGGCTGGTGACATTGCAAAGATCTTCATGAAGGAGATATTTAAATTGCATGGATTTACTAAGGCAATAGTATCTGACAGAGATGTCAAGTTCACCTCCAACTTTTGGAAGGGGTTGTTTGCAGATTTGGGTACAAAGCTAAACTTCAGCACTGCATACCATCCTCAGACAGATGGTCAAACCGAGAGAGTTAATCAGGTGCTTGAAGACATGCTTCGCATGTATGTAATGGACAAACCGACCAAGTGGGAAGATTACCTACACTTGGTAGAGTTTTCTTATAACAATGGGCAGCAGGCATCCTTGGGGATGAGTCCGTATGAAGCTTTGTATGGGAGAAGGTGTAGGACACCAGTGACTTGGGATAATCCAGTGAACAGGATTGTGCCTAGGCCGGAATTGCTCAAGGAGATGGAGCAAGAGATTGTAAAGATCAGGCAAAAGCTGAAAGCAGCACAGGACAGACAGAAAAGCTATGCAGATAAGCATAGGGTTAACAGGGAGTTCAGTGTTGGGGATCATGTTTACCTCAGAGTGAGGGAAAGGAAGAGTTCATTGAAGCTTGGAAGTTGTGCCAAGTTGTCATCGAGATATTGTGGGCCGTTTGAAGTGCTTGAAAGAATAGGGCCAGTTGCATATAGACTTGCATTGCCTGCTAGCACTAGAGCTCATAATGTTTTTCATGTTTCTTTGCTTAAGAGATATGTACATGATCCTAACCATGTGATAAATTGGGATGTGATTCAGGTGGAACCCGAGGGAGAGTTCCAAATCGAGCCAATGTGTATCCTCGACAGGAAGGTCACAATGCTCCGGAACCGAGCCATAGGTCAGGTAAAGGTGCAATGGGAGCACTTCGGACCTGAAGAGGCTACATGGGAGCTGGAGGATGCCATGCGATTGGCCCATCCATTTTTGTTCAATTCTACGAAACACTGAGGCAATGCCAGTGTAGCATTTTGTTCAAATTTTGTGAGCACTGAGGACAGTGCTATTGAAGGGGGAGGGGAATGTAATGCCCCGGTTTTGACCCCGTTACATTAGATGTATATGATGTATATATTGTAATGATCATGGTGCGGAGCTAAAGGCCAAAGTCCCACCATTGATCGGTAATGCTATGTTTTGGATTTAAATTTGTCACCGATGGTATATCGGGGCATGCGGCATATATTATGTTGGCCATCATGTAAATATCCATCATAATTAATTAATGTACACAACCAGCTACAGTCGCGGCAACTAAATTGAATGGGGCATGATTTCCTAAGGATAAGGGGGGGTGAAATATTTAACCTATGGGCCAATGGGGAAAAGCCAAATGTATATGAGAAAACCCATCAAACTGTTAACTACCTTTCTTGTCTTTTTCCCCAATCATTTATTTCTGCCAGAATGTGGTTGAGTTAGTTATTGCATGGAATGGGAAGAGTATGGGCAACCAAATTCGAATTGGGTAGAGACCCATTTTTGAAAAACGTGTTCTGACTTCCTTGGCAAGGAAAGTTCCCAAAAACGTATGCCATTCTGCTATGCATCCACGTTTTCCATTTTCCTCACTATTCTCCTTCACGTTGGAGCTTTTGGGAGCAGCTGGAATTTTTCCTGTGTTTTTCCTTTCACGTTTTTGGCTATTGGCTTCATTTTTCCCATGGATGGGAGGTCGTTTTGGTAGTGTTGGGGATTGGGTCATTTTCCTCACGTTTTGGGAGCTGCTGGTGCATTTTCCATTCACGTTTTTGGTGGCTTCATGTGTTTTTACCATGGCTGTGAAGGGCCATTCACGTTTTTGGCTGTCTCACTGACTATTGGTCTCACGCACAGGCTATTTGGGACGTTTTTCCCTGCTGTGAGTGGTGCTCACTGATAATTTTCAGGACTGTGTGTTTTCCCCCATGTTGTGAGTCGTTTTGCTGTTACGTTTGGGGCTGTGTAAATTCATTTCTCCTGTTTAAGCTGTAATAGCTAAATTGATTGCCTGAGTGCAATTGTTGGTATTTGGACTGTGTGAGGAGTAAGGGTGTTGGATTGGTTGCTTGATAAACCTGGTGCTAGAAACCACACAGATAGAGCTAGAGGGCTGGCCTTCTTCTCCATCACCCCTGAATAGCACTGGAAGGGAATGCAGGGCCTGAGGGACTGTGTAGCAGAGAAGGGACTGATTCCTTGTCTTGGGTGTGGATGGGTGTCTTAGAGGTCAGGCTAGTTCTGGTGTAGGTGTTCTTGGTTCTATAATGAGCTCACCAGCTTAGCAAATCGCCTTCATCAGCTCCTTAATGGCCTGATAAACCCAACTTTGTTGGTTTGGCTATGTGTTTTGTGTATCCTAGCTATGTGTAAGCCTGCTAGTTCCCTTATTCCTTGGAGAATCATGCCCAGCTCGGGGGTGGCAGCGCTGCTGAGAGATTAAGGAGCACGCTGGCCTATGGTTGGGTGGAACGTTGCAGTGACGTAGCTGGTTGCGGAAGAAGTTCTTCATAAGATAAGTGATCTTGTGTATTTTACCTCTGCAATTTCTATATTTACTGTTAATGAAAATGAAATGAACATGTGGAAATAATGATTGTGTGAATGCATGTTGTTTCCGCTCTGTAATATGAATTAATTAAGCTGTGTATGATGAACAATTGAATTTATGCATGTTACACTGTCATGCATTCTTCTCAGCATTCTGTTTTAGCAATTCAGCATTTTATTTAAGCCTGTACATGTTCATGGGCGGTTAGCCCGGTCTGATAGAGCTTGGAGTCGCGTCCTCTTTGCTGGTCGGAGGCTTGGGGACGTGACACCCCATTTGGTAAAGGGAACAATGGTGATCATCGAATGTAAAGGGGTAGGATGCGAGAGCATATTCTATGCAAACACCTGGCAAGGGTGGCACTACTTGACCACATTAATGCAATCCTTAAAGATCGATGGCCAAAAATAACCCGCTCTCAATTTTTTTTGGGTTGTACCAAGCCATGATAAATGACGACCACACACCCCTTGGTGGAGATCATTAAGCATAGCCTAATCCATTTCATGAGTCAAACATTGACGCAAAATGGAATCCACCCCACAACGATACAAAGTGTCATCGATAATGAGGTAGTTCTTAGCTACATGTCATAATTGTCGATGCTCATCCCGTGAGAGTTGAGGAGGGACATTTAAAGTATAGAAATAAATGATAATACCCCTATACCATGGTTCCATAGTCTAAATGAGGAAGATATGCTTGTCAAGAAAATATTCTTCATGAACCTCAACTTTGTCCAAACTAGGAAAATCTGATATGAGCTCCCCAAAGATCATTGATTTATTTAATTTTTCCATGACAAATTTGAGATTGAACTCTTGCAAGACCACAATCCATTTAGTATATTCCCTTCTATCATTTTTATAGTTAGGAAGAACTGAAATGGATTCATATGAGCCACAACCAAAGTCTGGAGAAGGAGTATGTAATATCTCAACCATTAAACCGCATGGATGGTAGCTAAGGATAGATTCTCGACATTAGTATAATGAAGTTCAACATCAATGAGGTTTCAACTAAGATAATAGACAATGTTCTCTTGGATCTCTTCATCCTCTTAAACCTAAACCATTCCAATTGTCTCTTGATACGTGGCCACATATAACAAGAAATAACGGCTATAGTCAGGTGGACTAAGCACGAGGGATGATGCCAAGGATTTATTCAATGCATCTAAAGACTCCTGCACTCATTCATCCTTGATAAAAGGAGTGTCTTTATTCAAAAGGAACATGAAACCCTTGGTTAAATTGACAAAATTGACAATGAACCTACGCAAGAAGTTAGCAATCCCTTGCAAAATCTAAAGGTGTCTAATAGTTTGTTGGGGATACAATTGAAGTGTTTCCTCAAGATTGAGAGGGTCAACCCTAATTCCCTCATTAGAAATGATAAACCCAAATAAGAGACCTACTTTCATGGAAAATATGCACTTTTGAGGATTTAACCAGATTTGATATTGATGATATATTTTGAAAACCAATTGTAGATGGTCAGGATGATCCACTCTTAGATGAGAGTGAGCATCTAAATCACCAAGATAAACTTAAATAATTTTCTTAAGGTCGCGAAGAGTGCAGGTCATTTCCCATTGAAAATTAGCTCCGACGTTTTAAGGACGAAAGGCATTTTTCGGTATGCAAACGTACCCCAAGGACAAATGAAATTCATTTTGTGTTGGTCCTCAAGTTTGATAAGAATCTTATTATACCCTGAAAAACCATCCATGAATGAAAACACCTCACTTCGTGCACACTCATCCAAAATCTGATCTGTGAATGGTGTGGGAAATTTATCTTTAGGAAAGGATTTATTCAAGTCTCTGAAATCAGTTCACACAAGGATAGTTCCCTATTTCTTATCAACCAGGATGGGGTTGGATACCCATTCAGTCAAGGGAACCGGATAGATAAATGCAGCCTTGAGAAAATTCTCTATCTCTTACTTAATAGAGGGTGCCTTATGGGGATTCATCGCATGTAAGAGTTTTCAAACAGATCTAGCATCATTATAAGTCTTGATCTCATGTTTAACAATCCGAGGGTGTATTCCCAACATTTCATCATACGACCAAGCAAAGAAATATCAAAATTATTTGAAAATATTAGTGTATGCTTCAAAATCATCGGCGGAACAATCTTCCCCAATGTAAACATTTTCTACTTTGCGAGGAGTTCAAGAAATTTTGATAGTGATAGTTGATGAAAAATTAGCCATGTTCCCTTCGACATATTTACCAGGATCTCCTACTAGGATCACGAGACTACCAACCTTCTTGATAAGGATCACCTTATAGTCATTACACTCCATTCATTCAAGATCAGAGAGAAATTAAGATCGATGGTGTAACTCCTCCCAAGGTTGTTCTAAACCATTCATGGATTCAAGAATAGATTCATTCAAAGGACAATTTTCATCAAAGAAATCATGAGAGTGTGACGACGCAACCTCCCAAGAAGGAAGTGCAAAGGGATCCTCCTCCTCTGATCATGAAGAGGAAGGACTAGGATCTACAACGAGACCAAGGATAGATTGGTAAG
This sequence comes from Pseudotsuga menziesii, assembly GCA_001517045.1. Taxonomy (NCBI): domain Eukaryota; kingdom Viridiplantae; phylum Streptophyta; class Pinopsida; order Pinales; family Pinaceae; genus Pseudotsuga; species Pseudotsuga menziesii. The sequence goes on from LPNX010464381.1 coordinate 143,161, forward strand.
TAATCGTCTTTCTAGATAACAACTTCCATCTTAGCAGGTCTAGGATATTCATCTAAAGTGCTAGAAGAAGGGAGAGTCCAAGGTTCTTCCAAATGAAAACTGTGAAATGGAATCAAACTCAATGATGACGACTCACTACAAATACTAGAACCTATAATAAGAATTGGTGCAGAAATATTGAAATTTTCCATCAGCAACGGATACATTCCCAGTTCATAATTGTCAATAACTAGGATAGTAGCTCCAGATGATGCTTTCGTACCAGAATTTTTGATTGATTTTTTCTCGACCATGACAATGCTATATTTGAAAGGGAAGAATATAATTTGAAAAAAAGATGAAATGACCACTCTCATGTTGTAAATCCAATTACAGCCTAGTATAAGGTTAGAATCAAAGGGAACATCAGCCACCTTGACCTCGATCGACACGGTCTTCCCTCCCAATTGGACTTTGAGAGAAGGAAGTATACCATGCAGCCGAAAAGATATCCCATCAAAAATAGTAAACATGGTCCCATATTTTAACAAGGTGGGTGAACCCAAACCTTTTCAAAAGTTTAAATACTTCACAGAACCCGCATTTCCTTCATCAACTATTGTGCGTGTAATGGTGTTGTTAATACACTCCACGTGGACTAGGAAATCCACATAGTAAGGAAAGAGAGGCTGGAATTCATGGGTTTCAAATTTAATCACTATGGAAGGATGCTAATCAACCTATGGAAATTGAACCCATGTGATAGATCGATTATACTCACAAAATTGCTAATCAAACATGCAAAATTCACACAAAAGGAGACTGAAATTGGAGCATAACTTAATTTTGTATTGAATAAGTGTACATCATCCATCCATATGAATTAATATGCTTCTAATATATATAATTACATAATATATTCAAAATCACAAGGTTTCTAATTGAATTGGTCAAAAAGTAGGCTTACTAAAACTAGTCAAATCCCCCATAGGTGCAAGAAAGACTTTCCAAATCTATGAAGACACTCACAAATTGGATAAATTATATATGCAAGCTAATAAGTGATTGAAATTTATTATATCCATCCTTTTTTTTGGATAAAAATAATGAGGATGATGTGGGAAAAAAATAAGCCAGTTACTCCTAGACTAGATTTTCCTTTTTTCCTTAAAATTGTTGTAAAGCAAGGAAACTTTCAAAAAAAGAAGAACTGCACTTTTAGGAACCAAGAATAAAAGAATACATTCTAAAATTGTTTCCACGATGATTCCAAAGCACTCCATGATCCATTTTAGCAAGTATTGACTTCTAGGTGCATGTGGAAACCAACTAGCATAGAGAGGAATCTAGGAATCTAGGAATAAGACAAAAATGATTAATTAATATCAAATTAGGGTAAATATGGGTTGATTATTATAACCCCCCCCCCCCCCCTTATGCTTGAATTTATGGGTAAATATCAGAAAACTATAGGTCCTAGAAAAAAGGCTTAGTCACCCTTTACATACTGCATATCCATACAACCAAGGAAAGAGGCAAAAACCCAGTGGGAAAATCCTCCCTTAAACATGGACAAGAAACAAAAAATTTTAAATTTTGTTATCAATAATATTTCACCACATGATCAGAAATCCCCAACATATATTTGAGACTACAGAAGGTATTCTCACAGAATACTTTGGTGAAGATATCTTCTACTTGTTTCGAAGATGCGCAGTAGAGTAGAGCAATGGTACCGTCATGCACAAGCTTCCTGATATAGTGAATATGGATCTCAATGTGCTTGGTTCTTTGTCTTTGAACTAGATTAGCGTAGATTCAAATGGTTTTTTGATTTTCACAATAGATGATTGTTGAAAAATATGATTCGAAACAACATTCTCCAAGTATTTCCTGCAACCACAAACATTGAGTAGTTGCATTCACAACTCCTCTATACTTTGCCTCTGTAGATGAGAGTGCTATGGAACTATGATTTTTACTTGAACAGCTGATTTGTCCTTCTGTAAGCATGAACACATATCCTAAGGTATACTTTCGATCTATGTTTTCACCTTCCCAATCACTGTCAGTAAATCCAACTATCTCTAAGTCAGATTTTGCTTTATAGAAAAACCCATGAGTCCTTATTCCCTGGACAAAGTTTAGGATCCTATTGGATTATATAAAAGGGATATCATGAGTCTGATCCATGTATATTGAAGCAACACTAACTGCATAATATAATTGATATCGACTATGTGTAAGATAAAGCAAATGCCCAATCATCTTCCTATACAATGTATTATTTACTAAAGGAGAAGAACCTGCTTCCTCAAGCCTAACTCCTGAAAGGAATGGAGTCTTTCTTGGCTTGAAATATTTCATACTGAAATTATTGAGTAGATATGAAGCATACTTGTACTGATGAACTTTGATTCCATATTGGGATTGAGAAATTTCGAGATCCAAGAATTGGCTCAACAATCCCAAATATGTCATAGAAAAAGCATGGTTCATTTCATCATTCAAGGAGGAAATTTCTTTCTTTGAACTTAATGTGATTATTAGGTAGTCCAATTATGAAACAATAATCATTAAATAACCATGAATCAGCTTCAAATAGACATTATGATCAGACTTGCCTCGAACAAAACTCAGTGACAGTAGAAATCCATCAATCTTTTCATACCAAGCCCTGGGGGCTTGCTTGTGCCCATTCAATGATTTCTTTAACATGCAAAGTAAATATGGATTAGAAACAAAACCTTAAATTTTATGCATATAAATCTCTCCATTTATAAAGGCACACTTCACATCCATGTGATATACCTCCCATTGCCTTGAAGCTGCAATGGCTAGATCTAGCCTTATGGAATCCATCTTTGCCACTAGTGAAAAGGTCTCATTGTAATAAAATCCATGTACTTGTGAGTATCCCTTGGCTACAAATATTTACTTATATTTCAAATATTAACCATCAGCATAAAACTTAGTTTTAAACACCCACTTACACTTCACTAGCTTTCTCCCTAGGGGCAAATCAACTAGTTCCCATGTGTTGTTCTTCTAGAGCGAGCTGAATTATTATTTAATAGATGTTTTCCATATTGGATCATGTGCTGCATATTCATATGTCTGAGTATCATAATCAACCATTAGATAGCACTTCTTAGGAAAGAGTGGATCTTTCAAACAAAGGGCACTCTCAAATTGACATCTAGTCCTCCTAGTGTGACTAGGATTTCCAACTAGTTCCCCAGCTGCATGAATGGTCCTTGCTGCCCAATTTGGTATTTTAGGGATGTTATGATATGAAATTAAATCATAATTATCATACATATCATAATAAACAAACTCATTAGTCGCTTCACTTACAACCAATGGTTGTGGTGGTGAAGAGGACTCTCCAACTTCAACTACTACTAAAGGCTCTTCTTCGAACTGAACACTCCTTTCAATGAAAATTTTTGTAGTGCTCAATTTGATCAGATTGTAACATTTTTAATATTCATAATACCGAACAAATAGGCACTCTTAGCTTTGGTTTTTCAAATCCTTCCTCTTTTCAGTTGGAATTCTATCCCAAGCCTTTGAGCCAAAAATCCTGAAATGGGTCACATCTAGCTTGTTCCCACTCCAATATTTTAAAGGATTAATACCATAAATATTCTTATGTGGCACCCTATTCTAGATATAATATGCACATTTTACATCCTTGGCCCAAAACTTTTCTAGAAAATATTATTCCTCCATCATGCAAGTTGCCATCTCCTTGAGTGATCTGTTCTTTCTCTTAGCAACACCATTTTGCTGTGGTGTGTAAGGAATAGAATGATGCATCTGGATACCTACATATTTACAATAATGGATGAACTCAAACTTAACATACTCACCACCATTTTCAGATATGAGGATCTTGAGTCTCCTCCTAGACTGGTTCTCAACCAAGGATCTAAGTACCTTGAAGAGATAAAAAACATTAGACTTGTGCTTTAGGAAGTAGACCCAACAATACTTGGAAAAGTCATCTATGAAGGTGAGTGCATATTTTTCTTGATTCATGGACATATGAGCTAATGGAATAGAAATAACTCAAAAATTCATAAAAATTTAAAAATTTTAAGTGACATAAAATGTCAAATGTCGTCGCTAATGTACCACTAACGGTTACACATATAATAAAATAGTTTGTAAGAGAAACAAATATTTACTTCTTTATAAGGTTTTGTAAAATCTATAGGATTATATTTTAAAAGTTGTGTTAGTGCTGTCTTCAACTTAGCAGTTTTAATTTTGTTCCAGAAAGTAGAAAGAAACTTGTATTCTACTAATTCTAGGTAACTGTTGATTTCTTTTGTCAAGTAGGGAAAATATATTATGTGTGATCAGGGCTTACTTTGCTTGAAGCTAACATAGTGGGACTGATCATTCTTTACAGGGTTTATAGGTAAGCATAAGTTCCAGTAAAAATAATAATATTTATATTCATGTCGAGAAGTTACTTCTCTAGCATGTTTATGATGCTAGCCTTAGAAATTTTAAATGCAGCTTGTCTCCATAAGAGGTAATGTTGATCTTAAATTTGTTGTAGAAACTTCGTAATGACATTAAAACAAACCACATATGCATATTTTAAATTGTATGATCAAATACTGTCAAAGATATCATATCCCCTAGATGATTATGATTAAAATTCTAATGAATGCTTGTATTCGTGCTTACAATAGTTGTAATTTATAGTTTAGATAGAAAGTAATACAGTTCACATATTGATGCATATATCACTCAGTATTGTTTGGTGTCTATCATAGTTACCCTTGTTCTAGGGTTTTATAAACACTATTTTCTCAATAAATAGCCCATACCCACTTTTACTGCTATCTAATTACTCAAAGTTTGGATGCTAGATTTACACTGAGATTCTTATATGGGTCTATGGACTGCATTTACTAGCATCCCAAAATACACAATACATTAAAAGAAGTGCACCAAGATTCTAATCCTAGTTGGAAGAATGAATTTTTAAACTCTTACAGTTTTTAATTTGATTTCCTTCTTATTGTATCTTACACCTCAAATTCTGGTGTACCCCTTTAGCTATAAAATTATACAGTTACACAAGTTTGTTTAGTAAAAACTTGAGATAAGAATATTGGTTTACAATAATATAGGAGATCTTTTTATAGCTTAGGTTCTAGTTAACATTTTACCTTCCAACTCTTAACGAATAAAAAGGTTACCTCAAGTAGTCATTAGATCTCCTTCTTAAGGTAATTTATGGTTAAAACTTTCCCTTTACCTATGTTGGATAAAACAAGGTTAGAAAAAGACACTACCCTATCATGACTTATAACAAAACCATAAAAGAACAATATTTTCTTATTACTATGGTTGATAGATTTGGCATCAAAAAGATCAAAGTACAATACCTTATTAGAAATCAAAATATGATATTATTTTAATGATTAATGTTTGATTGTAATAATCTTAATGCAGATTATAAACTGCATACATGACTATTGAAATGATACCTACAAGGATGAAAAATCTCGATGGACACGTGGAGGTGTAAAATCCATTGGTTAAGTTGACTTTAAGTTTTCCCTAATCCTTCATTTTCAAGAGAGAGGTTTCCTTTTTCTGTGTGTGGCTGAGCTGCAAGCTCGTGGCCACCATGACTCGGCAATATCTTCTGAATGCAGAAAACTTTCAAACAAAAAAGACTGTGAGTTTTTTGGTGAGGACATAAGGCGGATTCTCGGTGCTTAAAGGTTGTTGTAGCATGCTGTGTGTGTAGAAACTATTTTTATTTAAAGTTTAGAGAACTGCAAGTTGATGTTCTAAGAAAATAACAATAGCTGATAGAACTTGAAAAATATTTCTTCATTCTAGTTGGAGTGCAGTTCGTTTTCCCTCAGATTAGTGACTTGGTGTCTTCGTATCTTCCAGCAAGGTGCCATTAAGCAGTCTTAGGTGGCTCATTTCCACGACTTCATTCAAACTGAAACGCTACCAGGTAAATACGCAAAACAAGTTTTAATTGAAGAAGATTTTGAAATTGTTTAATTTATTAAAAGATTTGTGACCAATGGGTGGTTACTCTGTGCAGGTCCTCCTCATAGCTCTATGGGTTGGAATCGAACTTGTTCCTTCAACTTACAACTATGCATACTTATGGTAAGCCCCGGTTGCGCTAAGGGTTTCTCCTGCATGAGTATTATGGTGGTTGGAAGATGAGAATACTTCACTACCGGTTATGGACTTGTTTTGGGTTTTTCTTGTTAGGTTTTTACTTATTCTTGTTTGTGTTTCATATGACTCTTAAACCCTAGAGCATATAAAAAAATAAAGAGTTTTAAGGCTAAGCAGCCGAGACTTATGGGTTTGTGATAGAGCCCAAATGGCCTGTGGTGATGTAAAAACTTCAATTTTTACTTTCGGCTTAACCCGTAATTATACAAGTTCGACCATTGTTTGATTACTTTCAATTTTAAGTGGTCTTTGCTTGCAGTTTGCTCAAAGAGACCCATAAATGAAATATAGGGTTATGGAAGTATTGGTTACCATTTCGGGTTACTGTTTGTTTTAAAATTTATAGCTTATTTTTAAGCAAGCTTAAGCTTCAATCATTATTTATAAAGGCCATAGGCCATTAGCCTTATTTTATTTTGTTCTAACAGAAGTGTACAGAGTTATTAAATTTTAGAAATTCATTTAGTATAAATGATTTATAGGTATTTTTTCTATTGAAATTTTTATAGTGTTGTTAGGTGAAAAAAGTACTATGTTTCTTTCAAAATGGTCATTATTTGTAGATAACCTATAGTTTTGAATTGAGATGGATTTTTACAGAAAATGGTTTGAATTATGTTTCCTATTTTTATTTACTGTAATGAATATTTACAGCTATTAAATTTTATGTTATGATTAAGAATGTAAAAGTCTATTTATGGATAAAACCTACATCTTGTAAACCCTAAGTAAATATCGAGGGTTGCAGTAAAAACAACATCTATTTTTTAGTATTGAATGTATAAATGTACTTTATTTTAAGACCTAAGCAATAATAGCTAGGTTTAAACCCTAAGTAATATTTTGTTTTACTATTCCGATGTTTACTCGTTTAACTTTATCTATTTTGTTTAGAATAAATATTAAAACTAATATTTGTTCTGTGATTAGTATGACTACTAGTGACTAATGTATACTCTATTATTTTCCTCTAATTAGATATTGCAAATACTTTCAGTAGATAGAGTAAGTACTGCTAGTTTTCTATAAATGAAGCAAATAAAAACTATGTAAGTAATCATTTGCATTTTTCATAGAGAGTAATAAACAAATCTATTTATTTAACTTTAACAACCAGCTGTTCTAGAGTACTGCCTTATAAAAGGTATGGAAAAATACAGTGTGGTAATTTCTTTCTATTCATGTTTCATTTATTAATTGTCCTAGCGTTTTAAAAATAATCTACTAATCACTAATATTATCAATAAACAATGCTCTTTTCTTCATAAACCCTAATGTAACAATAACATACATATCTTGAAAAACTAGTAATCATTTTCTAAAGACAGTAAATAAATTATAAATAAACCTAAACAAATAAAAACTTGTCAAATGATGAGGTGACAACAGCTTAAGGAGGTTGTTCCTCCAAACCAACTCATGGAGAAGGCTTAGTCTGCACTTCCTTAAGACCCCCGAGCCTGTTTCATAGTCCTCCTAGTAGAGTAGTGGGTGAAGGATGTATCCTTAATACCTTTTGTCACCTGACTAGTCAAATTATAGCAGTAATCCAAACCTACTTACAGCAATAAGAACTTCATCCCAAAAGCCGCATAAGTTCAGTTCTCAGCAGTTAACCCTCAAACTCACTTCAATAAGTCCCCTCCATTGAATTTATTATGTGAACTTCATTCACAATGAATGATCACCTTTCCAGAATGAGTATCCGCAGCTATCTTCAATGGGAAGTTTTATAACAATGCCTAGGTCTTTTGGGTCAGTTTTTAATTAATGAGCCACCTGCTCCAGTTCCACTTTCTTGGGGAATCATGACCACAAATATAGGGAAGGTGCCACCTGTAATAGTTATAATTAGTTTGAGGATGTTGCCACTTGTCACTATACTCTCCACCCAGTCTCCTCCACCAAGTGACCAGTTAACACTCTTTTAATAGCTCCCCTAAGTTGTTGTCTCATCATTTATTTATTTATTAATAAATATTCTGAAATACATTAATTATCCTTGACCCCCACTTGGTCATCAATTACGATCTTAGCATAAAACATAACAAAATGTTCATCAATAACATTAAATTGTTTTTCAAATTGGGGCATGTGACAATGTCATTGTGGATTAACACAAGAGGTGCATAGGTTCTATCATGACTAGCTCTCTTATACTTGTTCTCTGAGTGTTTTCCTAGTATACAACCTTGACATACTCCCTTAGAAAACTTTAGTATTTGGTAACCCTATGACCATATCTTTGTCATTCAAATAAGAAAGATACTAGTAGTTAATATGGACAAATATTTCATGCCAAAGCTTGCTTAGTTCATTAGCATGAGTAATAAGAGCAGTGGGGTTTGTGTAGGGTATAAACTGGGAAAACTTGTATACCTTCAAAGTGTGATCAACAACACCTTTTTCTATGACATTACCATTTGAAATATCTGATATTTCAACTTCATTGGGGGTGAATATGACTTTATTTCAAGACCTAGTGTGATTCATCTGATTCACTGAAAAGAGATTAGAGGCAAGACATGGAACATACAACACATTATTGAAATTACCATGGTCAAGGTCAATCCTACCCTTCCCCATACTGTGAATCAAAGATTTATATCCCAAAACTATTGGTGGACCTTTCGACATCTCAAGAGAGGAAAATATATCTTTTGTCAAAACCATATGTCTGGAAGCACCATAATCATTGATGAAGCTAGGTGAGCTTGAGGTGCTATCAACCAAGGCATGTACTCTCTCCTTGTCTTCTGAATTTGATACTCCTTCCCTCTTCTTTGAGAAATCAGGAAGGGAGATGTTGTTCTTCTCCAAGAGTTGGGTAAACATGTCAATTTTATTTTTCATATGAGAGCTCTCAGGATGATAGCCCTTACTGCAGTATTTGCACTTGTTCATTTATCCTTTGTTCTTCTTCTTCTGGAAGTTCTTCTTGGAGCTTAAGGGATCCTCTTGGGACTTTGACTTGTCTCTCTTTTGCTCATGTGGATTTTTAGTTTTTTTCTTTATTTTTGAATCCACCTTTGAATCTCCAGCAACCAAAGCCTAGTCTTTTGAAGGTTTGATGGTTCCCATCATTACAAATTTATCTTTCTCTTGGGTGAGGGATTCCATGAACTCAACAAGATTAGGAATCTTCCAGCTTCGAGATCTCAATTTGGTGGCATGGAAAGTTGAAACAAACACTGAATAGTTAGCACCAAGCTTAGAGAGAATGGTCAATACTAGTTTATGTTCCTTATTTTCAATCCCACATTATCTTAGCTACAAAGCAAGGGCCTTAAACTTGGAAAAGTAGAGTTGCAATGATTCAAAGCTATTGGGACTCAAGGAGATCCGTGAGGAGATCAATTCATTCACAATTTAATGTCCTCTCATCTCATTTGCATTTCCAAAAACATATTCAAGCTTCTCCCAAACCTGATTAGTTGATTTCAATGAATCAATATGAAAGAGGAGGTCTCTTAAAATGCTCAAACACAAGAGACCATATGCCTCATCCCTCCTATTGTGCCATTTAATTTTCTCTGCAGGTGCATTGGGATATTCATCAGTAGCCATGGTAACCCTGTAGAGAAATTTTTCTCTCAAAAATATCTCCATATCATCTTTCCATTCAAATAAATTGAATGGAGTCAAGATTATCCTTTGAGATTGGTCCATATCTCAGCTCCTGTTCCCTCCAGTCAGCAGAATGCGCTCCGAGTCATTGATGTCGAACATGCAATAAAAATTTCAGAGGAGATAAATCAATATAAAAAGGCTCTACTACCATGTGTAAATTTAACCCAAGTGATAGATCAATTACACTTACAAAATTGCTAATCAAACATTCAAAAATCACACAAAAGGAGACTGAAATTAGAGCATAAATTAATCATGTATTGAATAAGTTTACATCAGCCAAACATATGAATTAATAGGTTAATCAAATATATAATTACATCAGATATTCAAAAGCACAAGGTTTCTATTCGAATTGGTAAAAAAGAAGGCTTACTAAAACTAGTCAAATCCCCCATAGGTGTAAGAAAGTCTTTCCAAATCTATGAAGATGCTCAAGAATTGGATAAATCATATAGGACAGATAATAAGTGATGGAAAGAGATTAGATCCATTCTTTTTTTGGAGAAACGGAAGGAGGATTATGTGGGAAAAAAACAAGGTAGTTACTCCTAGACTAGCTTTTCCTTTTTTCCTTAAAACTATTGTAAAGCAAGGCAGCTTTCAGAAAAAGAAGAACTACACTTTTAGGAACCAGGAATAAAAGTGGACATGCTAAAAAAATTTCTAGGATGATTCCAAAGAGTTCCATGACCCATTTTAGCAAGTATTGACTTCTAGGTGCATGTGCAAGCCAACTAGCATAGATAGGAATCTAGGAATCTAGGAATAAGACAAAAATGATTAATTAATGTAACACAAACATCCCAAGGGTATCCAACAAATATTTCCTCTACGAATGGAAAGTCTAAATAAATTCTAAGGCGGACATCGCACAAGAATTATTTCCCAAATCCTCGACAATAGAATAGTGTTGGGCGGCTCGGGAATTAGGATTGTTCCTCGAACAATTTAATAATCCCTTAGGAATGTGAGGTGTAACTTCAATCTTTTCAATATCCAAAGGGACATCAGGAGGTGAATGATATTTTCCCAAGTTGGGTTGTGACAAACCATAATATTTCGCTCACACCACAACATTCTCAACGGACATCATGTTGATGCACCCATGGCCACCTTCTGTGTTCGACATGTTTTGATTCCCACAAGAAGTACTTCTAGATTCCATGGTCCTTGAATTCATAGTTTGATTATGTGGTAAAGGGTCTATTAACACACGTGGGCTCTGTTCAATGAATTTCGAGGCTTCATCGATATGAGGGAAAAAGTAATTGAGGTGATCTCCCCCACAAAGTTTGAAAGGGAAATTGACCTTACATTTAGACTTCTTGTCCCCTCAGCATCATTACCATTCTTGTCATCGTTAGGGTTTCTGTTCCTATTCACACCCCATATAATATTTATTCCCTATTTCTTCTTTGGTCTGGGCTGTTGCTTACCCTTCTGGTTTGATGATTACATAGTGTACATCCATTGACTCGGTGGGATGAGATAATGTCATATCTTGTCTTGACATGGGATGTTTAATAGAAAAATTATTCATTTTATTCATAATCAATTCTATGGGTTTATTACTCATAGATCCAACAATTCCATCATCATGTGTCCCAGGTTTGAAATTAGGCTCGAAATTTGACCGCGCTGTGTTCACAATGATCTCATATAAGAGCCCAGACTAAGCGTAAATCAAGCCTTAGTAGATGAGCTCAGAAAATATATTGTTCTTGTTGATAACTCTAGATGTGGAAACATCCTTCACTATATATGGAAATAACGACCTGAGGAACCATTCCAAAAGCAAATCTTGTGTAATTTTGGCCGTAATCAACCGCTTTCATATATGCCACTCCTGAATATGACTTAAAATATGTGTGGCTTTATCTTTCCAAAATTTCGACAAGATCTCAATATCGACATCATAGTGAGTTGGTAGCTGAAATTGGTTTAGAAAGGTTATGGCTAGTTCATTGAATCTCTGATATGTGCCCCTATATACCATTTCATCGCAGGACCTACGAGGGTTCGCTGAAACAGTCATAAATGAAAGGAATCATGGTTCAAGGAATTCAAAGAGAACCATAGGTGGAAAGTGGTAACTTTATCTCTAGGTTCCTCAGCATTCTTATCTTTGAAGTTTGGAATGTCAAAAGAAAGTTTGGCTGGAACAATCGGCCATGTCAGATCATGAGAAACTAGATGACTGGTCAATTTCCATAAGTCAGACAATTTTAGTGTAGCTAAGAAAGGGATCCTAGATTGTTCCTTTTGGTTCCATGCCTCCTGACTAAATTGGTTCATGTAAGTCTGGTTTTTGTAGATACCATGGCCTTGGCCAATGGAATAATATCCTCCTCCTGCTTAACCCCTAAAAGGATGCACGGGAATGTTATAATTTGGTATACCCTGAGACTAAGATGTTATATAGTGATAATTATAAGACTGATAGAAGGGTTTACCCCTAGACACATAAGGAGACACATAACCTCTCAATGCAATGGTACTGGTAAATGAGGGAACAACTTGGCTAGAGGTAGCACTCCATCCCAAAGAACTGTGTGATGTATGGGGAGGATGTGTCACAAGAAATGCATTAAAAAATAGGTGTAGTGGACGATGGATCATAGGATGGAATGTAATCAGTGCCTCCAATGTTAACATGTCTACGGAATCTTCCGTACAAAGGAATAGTAGCATTAGGCTTGGGTAATGGGTATGAGGATCCTCCCACAAAGGGAGTGGAAGGTTCAATATGACCACTACCAAACTTATCTACATGGTAATGAATGGTAGTACTTCCAAGCATAGTACTAGGATCTCTACCAATATATACAACAAATGGCGAAAAAGGTTTCAACAGTTATAACATGAAAAATATAAAAGGGCTATTTCTAGAGGGATCGGGTTGAGTCTCACCTCCCAACCTTCGAGGACAAGACCGTCAGTTAGTTTTTACATAGTATAAAAGATGGGATCATGCATTATATGATGTACCATCCTCAAAAGGATCAATTTATTCTAGATTCTCATATAAAAAAAGGCACATTCCCCATTCCGAAATACAGAGAAGGAGGGGCTTCTGGGATCTCATATGTATGACTCATGATGAGACCAGCGTGTGAATCACGGTGAGTCTGATTCCACCTAGATTGTCTAACTCTCTTCTACAAAGGTGGAGAATACATAGAATGAAGAATGCCTTCTAAATGTCAAGAATGACGAGAAGTTGGTCATTGATCCATGATGACTCCACAAAAAATTAAAGAGAATTAATGAATTATGAACCCTAGATAAATATAGCACACATAGAGCACACTCTAAAGAGAATCTAAGAGAAAATGAAAGAAATCTGAGGGGAGGATAAGCGATCTCTCGAATGTAGCAGGTATGTATCTCCTAGGAGAGGATTGAGAGTCCCATAAACTACAAGCAGAGGAGTGTAACCAATTATAGTGGACCTCACCTTCAATTCATAAAGCGAGTGTGTTGTATGACCCCTACCTGACCAAGACACTCAAAAAATAACCTCTGTAAGTACCCCCTATGATACCTAGGTAAGGAAACTAAGGTCACCCTAATATAACCAATGTTCAGGAAAAAATACTCAAGCGAGATCTACAGTATGGGCACGATAACAAAGCTTGAATCTCGAAAGAACCAAAGGTACCTAAAAATCCCCTAGATACGAATAAGATACTAAAAATATCATTAGCGTTGCACATAGAGTGGCAAATATCTATCCCCACCAAAAAATATTATACTTTCTTGTGGTTAACTCCTATGTAAGAGGAGCCTGCTGAGAACACTAATTATACCAAGGATTTCACTCTCTCACCTGGATAGAAATCTACTTTTTTATTTAGTAATCTAGGATAAAATTACTCACAAAAATGTATTCCAAGACTCTAAAAACTAAGATTGTTAATGCATCCTATTAAATAAAAATGTGTAATTCATTTGAAATTAAGTGTATATTTTAAAGGATGGGATTACTCAAAGGAAATGACCATGCAACCAATGGTGTTATGAATTAGTAGTGAAGGTAAATATGCACACCTAATAAACAATGCTAAGTGCAATTTTGTCTTTAAATGTGAAAAAAGGGTATCCCACTACATGAGATGCATACATTTTCCCTCAAATGATAATGCAACCATGCCTATATGAAATCCTGACTAATAGTCAACTAAGCAAACCTAGTGCAAGTACTATGCAAATGCAAAAAGGCATGAAAAAGGGAGAAAAAAAAATATTTTTGTATTTTTGAAATAAATGATATGTAAATGCAATAATAGACTCTACAACTCTTAGAAACTGCAAAAACTATCAGATAGCATCCAAGCATGACACTAATATAAAATAAATCTAATTCACTAATACCAAAACAAAAAGGAAACAAGATGACAAGACCAACTTCTAACTAAGAAGAAAATAAAAAGGCCTCTGGCCAAAAGCAGAGTAAACATTCATACAAGAAAATCAAACAATAATAATCAACAGCATTTAAAATCAACCTAGCATCTCTCAAACATCCAATTCACACTCAAAAGAGGGGCATATGTGACTGTTTGCAGGAAAACTGCGTGTATACGTGACTTTTGAGATAAAACACGTGTGTACAGACAGTTGTAAAGAAAAACCACGTGTACAACAAGAGAAATGGGATAAAATGATAATACAAGACCTAAATTACTTCAACATGACACTAATAGACTAACATACTTCTAGACCCGACATAGAAACAAAAAGAAACTGAGATCAATTCAAGAAAATTATGGACCTAAACCCCAAAGATAAACAAGGAACCTCCCTAGCGAAGTCACCAATTTTGTTATGGAGAGAAACTTCCTATGGATTGTGGTAGACCAGAAAATACTGAATGATAGAAGAATTAATCAATACATTTCAATATGTAATAGAAATAAATGCTGCTAACACTAAGGGATACAGAACATACCATATTCCAGACGTTGTAGTAGATCCCCGTTGAGATTTTCCAACACGCTTATACCTACAATTTACTCTCAACAACAACAAACAAGACAATCATGGTATATGTGAAAGTGCTAGGCCTACTATAGAATATATAAATCCAACATGTATAAGAAAATACAACTACATCCATGGATAAAATATCCATAGTCATACATATGTAATGGACAATAAATAGATATTTCTATTAATAATGAACATAGATAACAGTGGAAAACTCTATAAGCACCTCATCGAAAGGGAGAAACTGAGTCGTCCTCCTGGGCCTCCATCTCAATGGCAAGCTTAAAAAGCAATGGAAATCTTGGGAAGAGTAAAAATGTGTGCTCAAAAGGACAGAGGGAAGCATACTCAAGCATAATCAAAATGTGGCAACAATGAACTAGAGTTTCCTTGCTCTCAAATGTTCTTTTCCTTCATTGCATCCAAGAGTATCAATATAGAGCCCTTTAATAAGTAGTGAAGGGTAGATTCAGAGTGTTTCCAGGAATATGGAATTCCAAGAGCCAATTTATTCCGGGCTCATCAAGAAAAACTCAATTTTGTTTTTTTATGCACATTTCCTGATGTACCTGGGCTATAGTGGAGCAAGTTTCTTATACATGTGAGTTTTAGCTTAAAAGGTGCATATAAAAATAACCAGTTTTTTTAAAGGGAATTTCTTGGATCATCAAAGTATAATTCAGGAAAAGGGGGTCCAAAGAGTCTACAGAGGGACATGGAAGGCCATAAAAGTGTGATCTACCAAGTGTGGTAAAATTAGCTATAACAGTAGAGGCCAAAATCATAATTCCATACAACCAAGTGGTCAAAGTTTTGATAACAACAAAATCCAATGTCATTACTGTAAGAAATTTGGACATTTTACATATGAATGCATGAATAAGAAGTATGACCAAGGAAATTAAGGTCAAGATTAGTCAAGAAATACCAACACTTCAACGAACACAATTTTTTTGGCATGTGGATCCCCAATTGAATACAACGTTTTCCAAGAATATCCATGTGACATGTGGTATTTATATTTAGGATGCAACAATCATAGGACTCGTAATTTAAAGTTGTTTTCTACTCTAGATTAATCAGTTCAAACTAATATCATAGTTGGAAACAATATCAAAGTCACTGTTTAGGGAAAAGGTATTGTTGGTATTGTAACCAAACAGGGAGAGGAAAAAGCTATTCATGATTTCTATTATATTGAAGGTTTAAAGAACATTTTGATGAGCATTAGATGACTGCTAAAAAATATTTTAGAGTCTACATGGAATACAACCATTATGCGATTAAGGATATACATGGAAAAAACTAGCTAGTAGCTGCAAAAGTACCAATGACAAGAAATCACTTGTTTCCTTTAAAGATAAGGCCACACATGAAAGAAAATACAACGCAAGTTGTTCCTGAAGGGAAGAATCAAAATTCAGGAGCATCATTCAAGGAAAATAGAAAAGAAGCAGACAAGCATTGCGACAAGGAACAAAAAGACAATAGAAAACAATTACAAACAACATTTCACTCAGATGTACATGATGAATCCCGACTATGACATTTCATATTTGGACATTTGAATTTTGTTGGGATAAAGCTACTACACATGAATAATATGGTGAAAGGTTTTCCATTGATACAAAAAACAAGAGAGAAATTCTGAGTGTTTCTTTTTTGCAAGCATGATACAAAGACTTTTCCATTCAGAAAGTCATATAGAGCACACATACGACTTGAAATTGTGCAATTTGATATTTTTTGGCCAAGAAAAACACCATCCATAAGATGTTGCAATTATTTCCCTACCTTTATTGACGACCTCACATGAAAAACATGGATATATTTTTTGAAACACAAGTATGATACATTATGATGTTTTTAGAAGTTGAAGGCACCCGTGGAGAAGCAAAGTGGATACAACATCAAAAATTTCAAGGACAGATAGAGGTGGTGAATATGTCTCAAATGTTGTCTCAAATGCTTTCGTAAATTTTTTCAAGAGCCATAGCATACACAACCAATTCATTGTGTGGTATACACCTTATTAGAACGATGTCACAAAGAGGAAGAATAGAACTATTATGAAGATGGTGTGCAACGAGATGGTAGTAGAATTTGTAAAAATAATATTTTGAAAAGGTAGTGGAAATTGTTGTTTACATCATGAATTAGTGTTTGACAAAGAGCATGAAGAACAAAGTCCCTCAAAAATCTTGGACAGGCATGAAACACAATGTTTCTCACTTAAACGTTTTTGGTTGTGTCACATATGCACATGTTATAGATGAGCTGAGAAATAAATTAGACAATAAGGGACAAAAATGTATATTTTTTGGTTATTCTGAACATACCAAAGCATAAAATTCATGTGAACCTGTCACGAGAAAATTAAATATCAATCATGATGTCCAATCTGTTAAAAATGAAGTATGGGATGGAACCGTAGATAAGAATGTCAAGATTGTGTTGTTTGTCACACATGATGACACGATAGAGGAAGTGGTTCAAACACCACATGTAATCCAAAATGTCACATTTTGATCCACTCCCGGGAAAACGCGACATGTTTCAACACAAGGTACTTCGACAAAAGTCACAACTCAAGCTACGCAACAAGCACACCTAGACCATAACAAACTCCATCGAGAAGTTCTAGGAGTTCGACATCATCATAACCAATAAAAAGAAGAATTCAATGTGAGATTAATGAGGACAACAAGCCAAATTAATTATTGGTTTTTGCATTATTTTCTCAAATAGACGATCCTCTAACATTTTCAGGAATTTGTCGATGACAAAGTATGGTAACAAGCAATGGATGAAGAAATATAATGCATTGAGAAGAATCAAACATGGGAGTTGGTAGATATACCAAAAGACAAGGATGTAATCACCGTAAAATGGATTTATATAAATATTCTGATGGGAATGTTCAAAATAACAAGGAAATATTGGTTGCAACAGAGTTCACACAACAACTTGACATAGACTTCAATGAAACTTTTGCACATGTTACATGAATGGACATAGTTAGAAAAATTTTGGCAATTTATTGCACATAATAAATGGTATATCTATAAGATGGATGTAAAATATACATTTTTAATGCTTATATTGAAGAGTAAGTGTATGTGGACAAACCATAAGGCTATGAAGTTCCAAGACAAGAACACAAAGTATAGAAGATGAAGAAAGCATTGTATGGTTTGAAGAAATATTCTATATTTTGGTAGAAACACATTGACTCTTTCATCATCCAAATTGGATTTCACAGATGTGAATGTGAACCAACGTTGTACATTAAGCTCAATAAATGAGGTAACATGCTAATTATTTTCGTGTATGTGGATGATTTAATATTTACTAGTTATTTTGGCATAAGGGGATTTTAGAATAGTCATCATAGAAAGCAAATTTTAAATGACTGATTTTGGGATTATGAAGTATTTTTTGGGCATTAAAGTCCAACATTATGAAAGTGGTATATTTATATCACATTCCATGCATGCAAACACAATTTTGAAAATATTTAATATGACTAATTGTAAGGAAACCCCAACACCAGTGATAACATGATTAAAATTGAGCAATGATTATGATGGATAAAATGTAGATATTGTACTATTTAAAAGGATGGTTGGAAGACTTATGTATCTTACTCTAGAAAGGCCAGAAATCATATATATTGTAAGTCTAATATCAATGTTTATGGAGTAATAAAAAGGATCTCACTGGAAAAAAGGGAAAAGTATCCTGAGGTATGTAAATGGCACAAAGGACTTTGGCAGTTTGTATTCAACCTCTGAAAATTTCAAACTCATTGGATACACTAACATCAACAACAAATACAACATAGATAGTATAAAATCACATCTAGTTATACATTTCATTTTCGATTAGGCATTGTATCATGGGCTTAGAAGAAACATCCCATTGTGACTCTTTCCTCACCAAAAGCAGAGCATGTCGCAACTACAAGTGCTACATGTCAAATTGTTTAGATGCTCGAATTTTAAGAGATTTGTCACACAAAAAAGAAATAAAGCACAATCATTTACTGCAACAATAGTTCAGTCATTCCAGTGCCAAAAAGCCATGTTTTTCTCAAAAGAACCAAATACATTAACAAAAATTCTCATTTTATAAGATTGGTAAATAACAAAGAATTTTGTTTAGAATTTTGCAGGTCTAGAGTTCAAGTAGTAGACATATTTACAGAAACATTTCCAAGGGACGCATTCCAATATCTGCGAAGATGTTTAGGAGTGAAAACGTATGCGCAGTGGATTTTGTCATGCAGAGAGAAAGTTCCATCTTTGAAACACTTTTGTAAAGTGTTTTTTTAATGATCCCCATCTACTCATAATTAACTGGGATTGTTGGAGAAATTAATTACAATTAGATGTCTTTTAAATATCACACGTCTCATCCAGAGTCGATAGAAGTACATAGTTGTTGACCAGACAATCTGTCAATAGACATGCTACATGCTTCCTTGTATCTATTCAGTCGTGATTTTGTTTTTAAATCCAAGCTATTAGGTATATTTACAGTCATGTATTAATTTACAGTCTTTAATGTTAGCTGGTAGACTCCATGAGAAGTAAAAAAATAATCTTGTGTATAAGTAGTTGAAGAAAAATGCAAAACATAGTGTCCAGGGGAAGAACAGAGTGAGAAATAAAGGAGAAGAGTAAAATTCTAATAAGTGTTGAAGAGATAAATCTCACGGTTTTTGGAAAGTATTGAGAGCCCAATCTTTGTAAATGTAAAAATTCAAGTAAAATTTCAATTCTATGTATGCGGTCATAGTTTCTCTATTATGTCGCAACAATATATATAAAGCTGCAATTTTTATAGTTGAATGCAAATTTAATGCATGTCGCACATCTTCTCTAGAATTACTTTTATGAATGGTTTTAACATTTATGGCTTGTAAAAGAAATAAAGAATCTTGTATTATTTGACATTATGAGTTTGGTAATTTGGTAATTTGACTACAAAATAACTTGGACACACCTCTCATTTAATATTTTGGTTATTTTATATTATGAGTTTGTCAAAGTGGAGTCATGTCGAAGTTATATTAACTTACCAGGTAGTAAATAGTTGGCTTTCACATCAATGTGAATGATATAAGTTATATAAAAAATGATATCCTTTTAATATTCTAATCCTCTCGAAGTGGGAGGTGGTCGCAGTTCACAGTCTATGGAAGTAAAAAAGGCCATCGAAGGAAAATTCCATAAAAGGTTGTGTCGAACTTAAAGTGAAAGTTGAGCCTTGTCTAAGTTAATTCTTTCACAGACATGTGTGGAGACTTGTCTAAGTTAATCTGGTAGAAGTAATATCCCATCGAATTGAACTTGCCAAAGCTAAGGTGGGGTTTCCCTAGTTAAGTGTGTTGCAATTCAAAAATAAAGAATTTTTTTTTACTTCGTAGTTAAAGAAAAATGTCTTTGAATGTAGCATTTTTTCATGGAGCCTCACCTTCTTGCATAGAACATGGAATCATTAGAGGTTATCATTGACAATTGTATAATATCCTTAAAATTTTACCTTTCCAATTATGTGCATGCAACACTTTGAGACAACTATATGACCATAATTAAATTCCCTCTTTGTATAATCTATGTAACACATTTTTGAAGCAGCATTTGGTAGAGGAAAAATGATGACTGAAGATTGTATGATAGTTTGTAAGATTCATAAACATGCCCAATTTGTGTATAACCCAAAATAATTGATTTCCAAGATACCACATTCCTTTCAGGAATTTCATTGAAGAGTTTGGACGCATGATCACTCAAACAAATATGTGCATATCCCATTATCATTGATGTCTAGGAGATCATATTTTATTCAGTAATCTTGTCAAACAGTTCTAGAGTCTTGTTAACACACCCCTTTTATGCATATATTGAACTCATATAATTCCATGTGACAACATCTCATCTAGGTAATTTTTTAAATATATAGTGTGTGTTGGGATTATTATTGATCGTGCCTTTGACTACATAGTCTAATTGTCTATTTTCTTATATCATGAGGTATTCATCACTCCACTAGTGCATGGAGGACACACCTATGGGAAATTTGCCACTTACTGCACCCTATTTTATGATTTTAGGTTCCCCGTGGACCAATCCATATAATTTGGGATCCCATTCTGAATGGCCCCAATAGTGTTCAGTTGTTGACCCTAGTCGATGTGTAGATATGCTCAATTATTCTCTGATTCCCATTAATTAGATCACTCTCACCCTATATAGTGCCATTTTGCATGAGTTAAGGGAGGTAGGGTGAATTTACTCACCTACCCTCTTCGGTTAATTGTTTGTGAACTATTTTAGTGATATGGAGTTTCACTAGTTAGCTCTAGTGGGGATTTTTCTCACACTTATTTACCTCCAGAGTGAGTCTAAGTTGGTATATTCGAATCCTATATTAGGCATTTTAATACTCATATATGTACAATTATTGTATTCCATATTAATAACGGATTCATGAATATAATCATATTATTCCAATTTTGTCTCCATGTGTGTGCAATTTTGTCATGATTAATTGAACAATATATGATAAATTATTCTCTCTCTTCTATGGCATTCTCTTCTCATTTGAATTCATGAAGGTTGATGATCCTATGCTTCACATAATTTTACATGGAATCAAAGAAGGTGCATATGTCGAAGGAAAGGGTTTTTGAGCTAAATTAATTCGAATTGAGTTGTTTTGTAGTTTTTTTGTAGGTACATTCAAATATTTCTTGAAGAATTCTTGATCAATATAGTTGTGAAATGGATAATTGAGTAGCTCTCTCTCCCAAAATCCTTACACGCTTCAATTACTTTTATTGGAGGGAAGATATGCAAATTTCCATTCAAAACAAAGGTCTATACAGAATGACCATGGGCAGATTAATTGAACCTTGATGGTATATTGAAAAATCAAAACATATGGATAGGATTGATGAAGTTTTTGGCTACATGTGCATCCACATCTCCATGGAGTTATTGTTTCATATTAATGGACTCAAGACTCCAAAAGAATTATTGGATAAGCTTGAATCCTTATTTGATAAACATGATGAGATGAGAGATCGTATCATGGAGAACGAGCTTAGAGAACTACAACCTAGTAACTTTCACACAATATAACTATTATTCACTAAATTCAAATCACTGGTCATGCAATGCAAGCAATGTATGATTGATAAGAAGGACGAGAAATTGGTGCTCCCAATACTAAGAAAAGTTGACTCAAAATTCTCATTGTTTGTCTCTACTTTTCACTTTCGGAGAATAACTACTCCTAATTTGTGAATTCCATCCCTTGATATGTTAATGGACGCTATAATCCAAGAACAATACCATCCAGTACACATGGGAGCTCTCGGAGCCTCTCCAAATCAAGCTCTCTTGGATGATGATACAAGGAATGCATAAGCAAGAAGGAAGGGGAAAGGTAAAGAGAAAAGAATTACTGAGTTTGAACGTAAAGATGAGTTTGATCCATCAAATGAAGCCTCGGGATCTAGGAAGGACAAAAATCAAAGGTTTGATAAGGGAAAGTGCTCTTACTGTAAGAAAGGAAACCATGCATAGAAGTATTGTATGAAGGAAACCATTGATCGGATGGAAAAAATCCTTGAGAAGCACAATATTTCCCTCCCTCAGGGTGCAAGGAATACTGAATATGGAGAAAATATTGAATATCATGATGAGAGATTCCATGCACTAAAGTATAGCTATTCAAAATAACATCTGATCCTCATTGATTGAGGAGCCTCCAATCATATGTTACATATAGAGAATCATTATCTTCATTACAAATTATTGATGGCCTAAGTATCCATATGTGTGATGACAATCAAATTTGAGCTAAAGGAAAGGGTTTAATCAAGTTAAAGCATGCAATGTTAAAAGATGCACTCTATGTGCCCTCTTTTGCTGCAAATTTGTTGTATGTATACTAGATGACACATAGTGGTCCACCAACGAGAGTGGTGTTTGGTAATGACTTAGTGGAGATATAACATATACGAATTGGGAAGATTATAGCAAAGGGTGCTGCAAACCATACCTCCAAGGCATATCAATTCTCACACTTTTTGCTATACTCAGATCTAGTACAGTCTCAGCTATAATTTGAAAGGGGAGTTAAAACAATTCGATCTACTCCTTTTACATATGATAATATTTCCTTTAGTGTTTCATATTCAAAATCCAAAGCAGAGGACCCAAATCCAGTCCACAATGATCCAGATCCAAATCGAGCCCCTACTCCCAATCGTAGGCATTACAGGAAATTTGGGGTATAAAATGGACCTTATAAGAAAATGAGCCAACAATAAATTTTTTGTGAGTTGGAATTCAAGAACCAATAGAATTTCAATAAAATGAGTCAACAATAGTGGTTTAATTGACATATTTGTCATAAAAAAACTACTTTTTTTTTTTCAAAATATCTCATTTATCTTTTACTCAAATTTTGAGAAGGATGGCTCATTGGACACGGAATTAAATTTCGCATCCAACAAGTATCCATACTGTCATCATCACGTTTTTTCATGTATTTCTTCTTTTTGGGGTAGCGGGGTACGTCAAAAGTATGCATTGTCTGTACTCGTTGGATGTGGAATTTAATTCTGCATCCAATGAGCCATCCCGCTCAAAATTTGAGTTAAAACACAGGGCGATATGTTGAAAATACAAATAAAAAAAGTATTTTTTTTCTTTCTTCCTCCAAAATTAAAAAATATCATTTTATTATTTTAACTATTATTTTATTATTTTCCTTCGGATGCCCATTTTAGACCTCAAATTTCCTCTAATGTCTAAATGGGAATAAAAGGTTATTGAGAAAAATAGGAACATGACCGAAGATCCATCTGACATGAGGAGAACAAGATCCGAGTTTAAAAAGACAACATTGCGCTATGTCAAATGTAAAATTCACTTTCTTCATAGAAGTGGAACAATCTCCCGAAGAGATGCTACATGATGGTAAGGTATGATCAACAATTATTCTCACTAAAGAAAAAAATGGATCATGTCATTCTTCCTCCAAAAAGAAGAGGCAAAGGAAACATTCCTTATCCTATCTATCATTGGATTATAAGAAGATGGAAAAGTTCACATGCACAGTCCTAGGATACTAGTGCACACAAGTACCATCACATTGCTTTACTACTCCACAATGAAGGAGGTTGTAGAAATATTTTCTCAAGTTTTTTATTCAAGAAGAAATATTCTCTTGATATGAAAGATTGATCCTGATTTTCCTACTTATTTTGAGGGGTTTTTTCCCATGAGTTTTCCCCATTTCCTCAGTTTTATTAAGCAATTATTACTTTTTTTTATTTATATTGTGTGGGTGACCTTTGGGCATATTTTCGAGGGACGAGGTTCTCCAAAGTATGTATTAAGTGGGGGTGTTGGGATTATTATTAATCCTCCCTTTGACCACATAGTATAATTGTCTATTTCCTAGCTTAGAGGAATGCATCACTCCATTAGTTCATGGGGGATACACTGTGGATACACCTAGGGGAAATCTACCACTTATCGCACCCGATTGAATGAGTTTAGGTGCCCGATGGACTAATCCCTATAATTTAGGATCGTACTCTAACTACCACCAGCAATGTCCGTCAGTTGACCCTAGTCGATGTGTATTTACGCTCAGTTATTCTTTGATTCCCATTAGTTAGATCACTCTCAGTCTCTCTAATGCTATTTTGCATGATTTAAGGGAGGTAGGGAAAATTTACTCACCTACTCTGGTTAGTTAACTTGTTGTGAATTGTTTTAGTGATCCAGAGTTGCACGAGTTATCTCTAGTTGTGATTTTTCTCACATTGAGTTAGATACGGAGTCAATTTGACTTGGTACATTCTAGTATTATATTAGGCAGTAAAATTCTCCTATATGTGCAACTAGTGTATTCCATATTATTTACTAATTCATTAATATAATTATATTATTCCAATTTTGTATCCATGTGTGTGCAATTTTGCCATGATTAGTTGAATAATATGTTAGATTATTTTCTCTCTTCTGCAACATTCTCTTCGCATTTGATTTCATGCAGGATGACGATCCTATGCTTCACAGAATTTAACACCATGTAGATTTGATCCTCCCATATTTTGCATACATGTAAAGAAGGCCACTTCAGAGTGAAAACCACTTATAATTATTTCTTCATGAACCTGAATGACAGCTGCCATGTGGGTACATAATGAGAAAAAAGATAGATAAAGTGAAATTAATGGATGAATACTTGTTCATTATATTTGAATAAAAAGTGTCAAGACTTCTTTACCATGGAAAAGCCTAGAGTAAGCTGCAATCAAAATAGTCCATGATAAAACATTTTTCTTAGGCATTTTCTCCAGAAATTTGTGACCATCGACTAGAGTGATGTTAGTGAAATTAAACATGAAATCACATCCGCTGATGTGAGAATCTAACAACTTGACCTATAGAAATGCTCTGTTAATGAGTCATCCCTACAAAAGGGAATGATAAGCATAGCAATCTACATGTTCATCCATCAAATGCAAAATGTACATTTCTTCTTTCAATCACATATGTTTACATGCCATTCTCACATCGTTCCTCACTCAAGTTAGGATTTTCCTTCACCACAATGGATTTAGGTTTCACCATGTGACTCTACCTACCTCGTGCATGAAGCTAGGAAGTTTAATTCTCATTTAGAGGGAACAAATAGAATTGGAGGGAAAATTCAAATAGAGATTAAGGTATTTATGTGGTTCTTAGTCAATATATTTATGCCTTAAATCTGATGTAATATGTACTTGAATTTCCATTGTTGTAAGTTCAACAATTCAATTTTTGAATAATTTTTTAAATTCTAAATTTCCTTTATTTTACAATCCTAAAGAAGGATTTATTTTTATTTAATTAAATTAATGCATAAAAAATAACTAAATTAATTAAATTGAATTATATAATCTATTAAGATATATAATAATGCATTTGTTATGTATCTAAATATTTAAAAGAAATTAATTTAAATATTAAATGTAATATTAATTTGCTAATCATATGGTCACACCATTTCATTGAAACTATGTGTTTAGACCTATAAAATTTCTTCTCTTATTTCTAAATATCATCATTCAATTATTCTATTCATTGTTTCTAATTCGAGTTTTGTGGTTTTAGAATTCGTTCGCTTCACATAGTATCAGATCTTGCTTCTCCTCGGCACCTTCCATATTCCGTTACATATTCCACAACCTCTTTTCTCTTCATTCTTCCACCACTTCCCACTCCATTTCTGCACACATATCGACAACATTACGTTGTCCACGCCCCCTCCTCCTTAGTCCCATTCCACTCCCCATCTCCACCCAACATTCACCCTCCTCCACAACTCGCCCCTTCCTTTTTCTGCCTATACCTCACCTGTGTAAAACCCAATGCCCATTTCTTCATCTTGTGCTCCTCCTAGGTACATCCCAAAACCCCTCCCCATCTTATATTCATCTGCACTGTCAATCACGTCTTTGCTCCTTTGTGTCGTCCACCATTTCTCCCACCTACTCCCACGTGCTTCTCCACAGTTGCCACATCTGCACATGCTTCTCTCGCCATCCTCCTCAACGTGCCTTCGCTACTCCTCGATTTTCCCATCTCCACTGGCCTACATAAAAAAAATTAGATATTATAATATTGTATTATAATATTTCAAAACAAAATTATTTTTATGAAAAGAAAATAATTGTTATTATGTAATAATTAATATAATAATTAATCATTACATTTGAAATCTCATCATCTTTTGTAAGCAAAAAATAATCCTCATAGAAGGAGTATGTTATAAATTAAGGAAATTAAGGATAAAATGGAGACTTTGGAAAAAAAAACAATCAAAGGAATGTAAAAATATCGAGGGTTTACACTCAAGGCTCAACCAAATCAAAGAAGAACTACACAAAGGAAAAAATGAATTATCAAAAATTGCCAAAGAGGAAGTCAACAAAGTTGTATCTTGGGAGATGTAAGGAGTAAAAAGGGATATATCAGTGCATTTCGAAACCGGATTAAGAAAAATAAAGTAGTATTTAGAAGACACAATTACCACATTAGTTGGAAATGTGTCAAGGGAAGATCAACCATCCTCAAGTTCAACCCATCATAAGACAATTCCTCCCAAAGAGGAAATCCCACAAGAAGAGATCAGTCATTATCATTCCCCACATCCTTAACAACCGTTCTCTCCTCCAAAAATAAGTGGATATCAAATGAAATCCAAGTTATAATTTTCAAAATTCAATTGAAAAACAAAACGGAGCATGGTGTGGATCAACAGGGCAGAAGAATTTTTCTCCATACACAATATCACATCCAATGAAGAAATGATAAAATATGCCTTCGTGCTACTAGAAGATCGGGAATATAACTAGTATATGGGGTGGAAGGTTACAACATGGACAACTAAGATCAATTGGAACATGTTCAAAAACAAATTCTTTAAGAGGTTTGAAGATTTAAAATAAAAATACTTCTTCGCAAAACTCACCAAACTGCAGTAGAAATGTGATGTCAATGAAAATGCCAACAAATGGGAATCCCTAGAGACACATGTGTCAAAAATCACATACAAACTTATGTGTATGGACTAAAACCCTATATGAGGGATGAACTAGATCTACTAAATGTTTCAACCTTTGACAAGGAAAGATGCAAGTGAAAAGTCATTAACGAAAAAATTAAAAAAAAGCATGGAACAAAAACCATGATAAAGATCAAAGGTTCATCCAAAATACCAAAATTGACACCAAATACTAGCCAGCACATCTAATAAGTGACAAGAAAAACACCTTAGAAGTCCAATGAATGAAAGAAGGAAAGTGTAAATATTGTGGAGAGAAGTGGGACCCAAGACACAGATGTTTGAAAAAAGAGACCACAAAGAAGCTATATCAATGTGAAGCGGAAGAGGAAGACAAGTGAGACAACGAGGAATCAGACATAGAAGAAACATGTGACATCCAAAATCCTCTGTCGAATTCAGAAGATGAAGAAACACCGAAGATATAGATCGTAGCCATAATAAGAATACACCAACCACAGACATTAAAAATTAAAGGGCCTTTAAAAAATAACAATGTTATTGTCCTATTCGACACGGGATGTACCAATAATTTCATTGACATAAGTGTTGCAAAGAGACTTAACCTTTTCATACATCCAGTACCCAACATAAAGGTAATGGTCACAGATGGAAAGAAGATAAAAAAAATGGGAAAATGCCACAAAATTAAGTTGCAAAGTGACAAAACTATAACCTTCATTCATAATTCTATGTAGTTACCTTAGGAGGAGATGCTGCAATATTAGGAATTAAATGGCTGCAAAAACTAGGTACCTAATTAGCAAACCACAAATAACACTTTATAAAGTTTAAGTGGCAAGGAGAAAAATACAAGTTCTATGGGTTCCAACCCCCTCGCATAGAAATTGTGTCATCCCACAAAATGGAGAAGCTCATTCGAAAGGGAGAACCAGTGTATGTCATACAATTCCAAGAGATGGAATTATTAACTTCAGAAGTTGTTAAACCAGGTCAACCAGATATCCAAGGACTAATCCAAAAGTACAAAAAGGTATTCAAATATCTCCCAATGGAGTTACCACCAGAAAGGAAGATCGGGCATGTCATCGAAAACAAGTATGGATTAAGCTTTGTCAATGTTAAACCCTACATGTATCCACACCATCATAAGACATAGATTGAAATATTAATCCGTGATTTACTGAAGTGTGGAGTGATTAGAGAAATTTGGAGTTCTTATGATGCACAAGTAGTACTAGTATTAAAGCAGGAAGAGATCATTTAGCCTATGCATTGACTACATATGACTAAATAAGATAACTATTAAATACAACTTCCCCATTCCATTTATCGATGAAATGTTTGATGAGCTGCATGGCGCAAGGTACTTTTCAAAAATAGACTTAAGGTCGAGATATTACCAAATCATAGTAAGGTTAGAAGATGTGGCGAAGAGAGTTTTATGGACCCGTGAAGGAAATTATGAGTTTAAGGTAATGCCTTTTGGGCTAACTAACGCTCCAGCGACATTTAAAGCAACCATGAATAACTTATTTGAGCCATTCCTAAGGAATTTTGTACTAGTTTTTTTTTATGACATCCTCATATACAGTAAGACATGGAAGTACCATCTCTTACATATGGAACAAGTACTCTCTATTTTAAAAGAAAATTAGTTCTACGCCAAGATGTCCAAATGCACGTTAGGTAAGGAAGAAGTGAGCTATCTTTGTCATGTAATATGTAAAGAATGAGTCAAGGTAGATCCATAAAAAATCAAATCAATCACAGACTGGCCCAAACCCACTAACATCTCCAAGTTAATGGGATTCCTCGGGATAACAGGATACTATAGAAGAGTCATCCGAAATTATGCACACATAAGTGCACCCTTATCAAACCTTCTAAAAAACAATGCATTCAAATAGAGTGAAGAAGCGAATAAATGTTTTGAATCTTTGGAAGGAATTATGTCCTCCACACCTATACTAGCTACCCTAGACTTCTCCAAACAATTTGTAATATAATGTGATGCTTTAGGTTATGGGTTGGGAGTAGTATTGATGTAAGATTAACACACAATAGCTTTTGAGAGAAGCAAATTAAACAAGTGAGAACAATTGAAGTCTACATATAATAATGGAATGTTGGAAATTACGTAGGCATTGGAAAAGCAGTGAAAATACCTCCTCGGAAGAAAATTCATGATCTGCATAGACCACAATAGTATTCAATACCTACTTCAACATAAAACATTGTCCACATAACAACAAAACTGGATATAAAAAATCATTTCTTTTGACATGGAAATAATACAAAAAAATGGGAAGGAAAATGTAGTCGCAAATGCACTCTCGAGAAAAGATGAGCATATTATCTCTTACTCCATTTTAGTCGCAATTGTAGAATGGCTCAATGAAATATGAAGAAAATATGCCAAGGACCCCGAAACAAACACTATAATTAACAATTCCACCCATGGCCCCAAGTTTGAATGGAAAAATGATATCCTTAGGTAAAAGGGGAGGATTTATTTAAAATCAATCTCTAAGTTCAAGGTTCAGGTAATGAAGGAACCCCATGATTTACCAGCCGTAGAACACGTAGGATTCTTCAAATCTTATTATAATGCAATAAGGTCATTTTTCTGGAAGGGAATGAAAAACGATATATAGCAATATGCGGTATGATGTGGCAAATTCCATAGGAACAAAAGAGAAAATGTTTTAACCCCAGGGTTACTCCACTCCCTACACATTCCAAACCAAAAATCAAAAGATATATCAATGGACTTCATCGATGGGTTACCTTCGTCGAAAGGAAATGACAAAATCTTTGTACTAGTCGATTGATTAACCAAATTTGCACACTTCATGGAAGTAAAAAAAATAGACATGGAAAAACAAATTGCAATTATAATTTGCAAGAATATC
This sequence comes from Pseudotsuga menziesii, assembly GCA_001517045.1. Lineage (NCBI taxonomy): Eukaryota > Viridiplantae > Streptophyta > Pinopsida > Pinales > Pinaceae > Pseudotsuga > Pseudotsuga menziesii. Next base: position 173,511 of record LPNX010464381.1, read on the forward strand.
TACAAATTACATGGATTCCCAAAAGTCATCATCAGCGACAGAGATGCAAAATTTAATGGGAAAATTTGGAGGAAATTTTTCAAAGAAGTAGGCACATCACTCAATATGAGCTCAACTTACCACCCCCAAACACATGGTCTGACTGAAGTCGTAAATAAATGCTTAGAAAAATATCTACGTTGTTTCGTAACAAATAAGCAAAACCTTTTGTCTCAATGGTTACACTTAGCAAAATGGTGGTACAATTCAACATACCTCACCTCCGCAAATATGACCCCTTTCAAATATTTATATGGGTATGAACCTCCAAATTGGAAGGAGTTAGTTCTAAATGACACTAATGTTTGAGAGGTATGAACCAACTAGAGAAATCTCAAAAACCGATTGAATTACTTAAGGATAAATTAGTCACGACACAAAACCATATGAGGAAATAAGCAGATCAATGCAGAATCGAAAGATAATTTCATGTAGGAGACTGAGTGTTTGTAAGACTCCAACCCTATGAACATGTGTCTCTTAAACATAGAGGAAAAAACAAGATGGCCCCAAAGTTCTATGGACCATACCATATTACCAAGAAGATAAGTCAAGTTGCATATAAATTACAATTACCTTATAAAATTCATATCCACAATGGCTTCCATGTATCATGTCTCAAAAAATGTTGGGTAAACATAAAAAAAATCAAGCAATACTTCCTATCTTAGACAACGAAGGAAGGGTCATTTGGGAACCAGAGGAAATCATTGTAGCCAGAGAAAGAAGGATTTATTCTCGAACAACAATATCCATTTTTACACTTGCTTTGAGGAAAAAGCATTCTAAAAGACGGCAGCAATGTTATGTATCTAAGTATTTAAGCATAATTAATTTAATAATTAAATGCAATATTAACTAGCTAATCATAGGGTCAGACCATTTCAATGAAATGGTGTGTTTAGACCTATAAAAGGTCTTCTCTCTTATTTGTAAAAATCATCATTCAATTATTCTATTCATTGCGGCTAATTCGAGTTTTGTGGGTTTAGAATTTGTTCGCTTCAACATTAGATTCAATCATGTAGAAATTAGATTGAGTAAATCATTACAAATAGCACTTTTTTAAAACTTTAAAAATTTCAGTGTGTTACATTATTCATTTATTTTATCAACATATAAAGATAGATTTCATGTATCTTATTAACATATAAATATAGATTACAAAAAAAAATATGGACAATGTTGAATATGTTAAATATAATTAAAGCAGATTGTGTCCATATGTTTAATATGATTAATTTAATAAATGTTGTGAAACTAGTAAATGCTCTACTAAATCATCCTCTTTATGAGTATTATTAAATTCCATGTAATTAATAGTTTTCCATCGATCCATATTTTCTATTCTTATTGTTTCTCCTTATTTAAGTGAAAAACATCCTTACTATCTTCTCAATCTATAAAGCATAATAGTATCAATATTGACCTAGCAACAAACTTATCATTTTAAGAGAGACACTATATCTTTGAATTTGACTTTAGGATTACTATCATAGAAGAAAAAAAAAATATGGATAGTAGGTAAAGTTACGAAAATTGGAATGAATGAATGAATGCATGCCAAAAACCAGTAGTGCAAAACATGAGTTATGAATCATATTGTTGTTGACTAATGAGAGAATTTGCATTCTCACTATGTTGAACCCAAGATAGGTTGGAACAAAACATTCATGTGGGAATATAGATATGCCAAACATAATTTTGTTGATTTTATTACTCGGGGACTTCTTATTGTTTGTATGCATATGTCTAGTGTAAAACATACATGAGAAATTGATCGACCATGTTACAGAGAGTGATGAGATAGTCATTATTGTCAATCCCAAAATTACTAAGTATACATGAGAAATGGATCACACATGTTCCACAGAATGATGAGATAGTCATTATTGTCAATCCCAAACTTACTAAGGGTTAAGCCATGTGCATATTTTATTTCAAGACATGAAAGAAATTTGTATGCATCCAACCACATTGTAATAATGCCATGATAACATATTAGAGCATGTTTGGATGGATCAATTAGAATTATAATATGTAATAATTGAGAAACAAAGGATAAGCTAACTATATTAAGAAAACATACTTCACCCATAACATGATGGAGTTATCTATATAAAAATGGTGTCTAAGAAAGAATAAGTAGTTTCACTTATTTTCCAAGAAATGACGAATTTATAGTTGGAATTTGGCCCACACATATTAATGAAATGGAATAGAAGGCCAAATTGTGGGTGCTACCTCCCATCCAAAAATTACCTATACTAATGGAATGTGCCAACACTCATAAAAGCTTACACTAAAGGAAGGTTAAATACAAAAAATATCCCCATGTAAAAAACGTTCAAATCAAATAATGCATACTAAAAGGTGGGAAAGTAGCCATAAAAATTTGAACCTTCTCAAAAACAAAATGAACATGAATTCAATATTTCGTTGTAATATGTAAGGTAATATATATAAAAAAGAAACTAATTTTAAATCATGTTATAAAAACATTTTTAATGATTTTTAGCGAATATAACTCTAATGATAGATTCTTAACCAATCTAAAATAAATTTAATTGATATTTGATAAGGAAAAAATAAATTTAATTAATATTTGATAAGTAAAAAAATAAAATAAAAATAAAACACCACACAATTATGAAAATAATTAAAATAAACCATTAACATAATGCCGTGAGATAGCATTAAACTTATTAAACGCGGCGATTGTGGTGCTCTACAACCTTTATGCCAGGGATGAAAAAAACTTTAATTAAATTCTTTTATTGAAATCATTTCAAGTCGCTTAAAAGTCCCCACCAACGAGGACAACCTATCATGTATGCAAGCAAGTTTTTCATTTTATTATTTCTATAAATATCGCCCTCGAGTACCCGAAAAACACATACATTCCACAGTCCGCTTCGATACAATATATACAGTCGACGATTCTCCACAGTCCGCTTCGATACAATATATACAGTCGACGATTCTCCACAGCCCCCTTCGATACAATATATACAGTCGACGATTCTTCACAGTCCGCTTCGTTACAATATAAACAGTCGACGATTCTCCACAGTCAGCTTCGATACAATATTCAAATCGTGGGTTGATCCGATTTTTAAAGATCAGATCTCTGTTCCTCCTATTTCTTGGAGTAATTTGGAGTTTTAATATCAAATTTTCTGTGCTTTTACTGTGAGTAAATCATAATTTCTTTTAGTGTCATGCATTTTAATCCTACGGTCTGTTCGATTATTTTTCGTTGGTGTGTGATATTTTTGGTTTGCATGAAGCAGAATTATGGATTCAGACCGAGCGAGGGTTTTTCTTGGTGGGATATCCTTTGAGACAACAGAAGAACGACTCAAAGATTATTTTACGAAGTTTGGAAAAATACTGGATGCGGTGATCATTAGGGACAGGCTCTCAGGTCATTCAAGGGGCTTTGCTTTTCTTCGTTTTGCAGATCGTGCAGTTGCAGACCGCCCTGTGATCTTGAATTACAAACACATCATCGATGGCCAAACGGTGAGTCCCTATTCTTTAACACTCTTCACTTCTGTTTTCTTGATTAGCCCTAAGATTTACAAGTAATGACTAGTTCATATTTCTATTTTTAGGTGGAAGCTAAAAAGGCAAAGTCCAGAGTTACTATGAGCAGGGATAATTTTATTGATAATGGTGTCGAAAATATAAGGACAGAAAAGATATTGGATAATTCAGTTGGTAATGGTGTATCAGGACAAAAAAGATATTGGATAATTCAGTTGGTAATGCTGTCCAAAATATAAGGTCAAAAAAGATATTTATGGGTGGCTTACAACCCAGCGTTACCGAGAATGACACAAGAAAATATTTTGAGCAACTTCGCACAGTTACCGAGGCTGTTGTAATTTATGCTCCAAGAAGAAAACCCCTCGAGGATCACGTTCGAATCAGAACATGTTGTTGTGGAAATACACATGCATGAGCTCAATGGGAAGATGGTAGAAGTCAAGCGAGCATTCCCTGAGGAACGCTCTGGTGGCCATATTCGTTTTCCTCTTGTTGGTAGAGGGGAATTTTGGTGGCAGCAATGGCCATTTCTTCAATTCCACTCAAGCTACTCTAGGGAGCTATGCTCCTCCAATGAACCATAGTTATGATGTTGTACTGGGAGTTCCTGTAGTATATGGAGCTCCTATTTATTATGGAGTTCTTGTAGTCTATGGAGCAGGGAATGCGAGAATTTATGTTGATAATGCTGCATCCAATCCAGATTCAACCATGTTGGGTTTTCCATTAATGGTTTTTGGAAACATAATTAACTTTGACGGATATGGAGGCCCAGCAACTGAGACTGAGGGCGTAAGCAATGCTGGTGATGCAGCACATAATGAAATAGGCGTCACCTCTCATAGCTCAGAAAGTCCGGAATATGAAGATACATAGGGTACATGTATGGCAGCTCTTGTAAGAGTTGCTTAAGTAGGCTTATGGACAGATCTTGCACAATGGATTTGGCAACTTAGTTTTGAAATGAACTTTAGCTATTTTTAGATTCAAGTTTATACCAAATCAAGGACCTGTGATAAATAATTTAAAATACTCAAGGACCTGTGATAAATAGTTTAAAATATTCTTGAAATGTATAGCGATGGGATTTTGGCAGTTTAAAATACTCTTGACATGTACAAAGATGGGATTTTGGTAGACATTCATCATGTGAGATTACCATAATTGTTATGTTCTTATGCCCTTTATATGTTGATAATTCCATGTTTGGTTTATGATGCACCTAGTATGGCTTCTGCATTGCGATCTACTCTGTCGTTTACAATATTGACTGTGATCCTGCTTTCATTGTAAGTACACTTTAATTCGTTTTAATTTTTTTATATTATTGATGGTAATGTGCTCTAATTTGTTTATATTATTGAATGTGATGGATGTCTTTATATGTTTATAATTCCATGTTTGGGTTACGATGCACCTAGTATGGCTTCTGCATTGCGATCTACTCTGTCGTTTACAATATTGAATGTGGTCATGCTCATTGTGGTATATTTTAATTTGTTTATATTATTGATTGTAATATATTCTAATTTGTTTATATTATTGAATGTGATTGATGTTTGTGTTGGTAAATATCTGTGATCGAAATCATCTCACACTGTTTTACCTCTGGTGATTAAAAACTTATGGGCATTGGTGTTTTCTTGTTTGAGGGTTGTGTTTTTTTTCTCAATAGGGCATATTTTAAACAGTTATAATGAAATTGTTTTATTTTCTACATTATTTTTGTAAGTTTTGGGTTGGTTATTTGGTTTCATTTGATCCTACACTCTTATGTTAATTATTTATTATTATTTTATATGAATAATTGAATATGAATCATTATTAGGTTTTTAATGTCATGTATTTAATATCATTTGAATTCATAATACATTAAAAATTAAGGCAATTATTAAATGGATGCTTAGAGTGACACTTTCTTTGAAAGGGTTATTATTGGCATTGTTAAATTGATAGTGAGACTATTTCTTTGAAAGGGTTGTTATTGGAAGTGTTAAATGGATGCTTTAAATGAGATTGTTTTTTGGAAGGGTTGTTATTGGCACTTTCCTTCAATATAATAGACTACAATTATGTTTAACACTTATGACCACAAGAGGTTTCATATATAGCACCATATTTTTAGAGAATGATCTTACCATATTAAATAGTTAAATACATGATTTGAAATTCAGTCTCTTGTATTTTGGATTTTTTCTAGAACACCATAAATTTTTTGAAAACTTTAGCATTGTTTAAATTATTGCTTCAATATTTTGTATTTTAAAACAACTTTATAGAATGCCCGTGGGGGGTAGAGCAAGTGGTGAAGTGGAATTGTTGAAATTGGTTGTAATTGGAAGGTCTTGTGTTCAAATCCCCCCAAATTTACCCGTGCGCAATGGTTTGAGCCCTGTGAATGCACCTAGGGGTATCGGGATTGGATCCCTAGACATGATTTAACAAATTTTATGAGAATATATCCCATTAAGTCCCTTGTGATATGACAAATCAACATTTTCTAAGTTAAAGATGTGAATTGTTAATAGTGAACCTAGGACACTTTAGTAGGTCATGTTTGCTAGATATATTCTTAAATATTATGCTTGCATATTAACAACCAATAATAGAATTTAGGACCATGATGGACACATTGTAGACCTTGAGATAGTTTATATTTACCACTAGGTTTGAATTATGTTCTTACCACTTATGCAAAAGACATGCAACATGCCAATAATTGCTTGGTTGTTAATGTTTTTTTTTTCCAAGCGTATACATGTGTTATCAAATTCCTTGTTTTTGTGTTTATTAAAGGGTTACTTGTTATCTCCATAGGTTCACTACTAATACTTTTCGAATAAATTCCACATATCTATATCCTCTATCGACACCTATTTGATAGTCCTTTCATCCCTTTATGTTAAGTACAATTCATTCAGTAATTCACCTTTTGTTGTATTCTTGTTAGGGCATAAAGAGACCGTATTTCTTAGTGATTGGGACACCTTTCATAATTGGTTAAATATCTCATGCATACATCAATAATCCTTCTATTGATGTGATCTTTGGCCTATTACCCATGATTCAAATGCCTTATTTTTTGTACACTGCCTAAAATTAACCCACCTACAACTCTAATTCTGATACTAGTTAGTATTTATAACCCAACTCTAAGTTCCCCTTACACAATTTATATCACCTCCATTCATCCCTTTTTTAACTTGACCCATTGACAACAGAAAAGGTACATATGAAGTCATGCTACCAACTCCCCATAGACTTACCCCTCCTTTATGTAAACTCCTCCAAGTTTGTACAATCCATTATTCAAAGAACCATTGTGTAAGAATCGCTACCTCATCCCTACTTCCCACTTACTACAACCCTAATTGACATACTCCCATCAGATTTGTTACAAATCCTCTGTGATTGGGATGACACTTCAAAACCTAGTACTTATACACCTAATCCAATTTAGAATAAGTTGGGAAAATATCCCTTTCCTTCACAAGATATACACCCCTTCCATCCTCTCTCTATACCTACCCATCTATGTCCTATCCATCGATCAAGCCTTCTATTGTTACCTCTCTCACCCCTCTCCCTACCTCCTAAACTTCGTATTAATCTATATACCCTCTAGGCATAAATACCTATGGATTTTAAATCCCCCCATCCCTATTTATCCCCATCATAATACAAATAGGCTAATTTGAGTACAAGTACCATACTCTCGCAAAAGTTAAGAACCCTGTAAAGGACCCTTCCCAAGCAATTTTTAGATTTTTGGACATGAGTCCTTTTGTTACCTCTCAACTTGTACCTAAGTGGAAAATGTTCCAATACATGAATACAAGACAAATACAACAGTAGATTAATTGTTAATGTCATAACAAAATCAATCCTTCATATTTAGTCCAACCTTCAAAATCCAATAGAGGCTTCCTTTATTATTATTTTTTTCTTTAAGTAAAAAACGAGTAACCTTAATCACAATTAAGATATGAAATATAACTATGTACTTGGATTCTAAATGAACCTACAAGATATACTAATATATTTAACCAAAAACGTAGATTCAAATGGAAATGATTCAATGAAATATAATAAGAATGACTATAATATCAACAATTTATTAATCCACAATAAAGATATGTGTGTTAACCATGCATAATGTGAGTTAATAAATGTCCAACGACGAAACTTAAAATCTAGTAATGATTACTTGACGCTTATAAAATTGATCTTTAAGTATTCTAATCAAAGAATAAAATATTATATTGGACTAATGAAATCACAATTGAAATTTTAAAAAAAAAAATCTAATAAAAAATGAAAAGAAAGAATTTTTGAAAATGTTGTAAAGGTTTAAATGAAACTTAATCACCAATTGAATTAGAATGATATTTTAAATACAATATATAAACTAAATATTAAAGCACTTATATTGTTATGAACTAAGTGATTATGCACTAAAATTATTAGTGGTGAAACCCACTTTAAATTAGCGGCGAGAGCCATTATAAAAATCCCTTCAAATAGAGTCCAGACGGGTGTAACTCATTGGTGATTAGCTTGATATGAAGTCACATGTTGTACATAGAGTTCAAATGTTCAAATCACCCACACTTTTAAATTGATACTTTGAGTGAGGATATTTATTTGAAACGGTTGGTATTGGCACTGTTTAATGTAATGTGAGATTATTTCTTTGAGTTGTTATTGGCACTTTACACTCATAATGATATGGGGCTTCATATATAACACCATATTTTCAGAGTATGATGATACTACATTAAATAGCTAAATACATGATTTGTAGTTCATTTTCTTGTATTTTGAATTTTGTTAGAACATGATAATTATGTTTTTGAAAACTTTAGCATTTTGTAAATTGTTGCTTCAATATTTTGTATTTTAAAACAACTGTATAGGGAAATCATTGTTTATTGCTACTTTTAGGGCAGCTAAACAAGATTCCCCATGTTTATGGGGAAAATCACACAATATGACATAATTTTTACAATAAATGGACACGATTTAACCCATTTTATGAGCATATATCTCATTAAGTCCCCTATTATATGAGAAATCAACTTTTTCTAAGTTAAAGATGTGAATTGTAAATATTGAACCTAGGACACCTTAGTAGTTCATGTTTTCTATATATATCCTTATCTCTATCTTGTTTTATTTTCAAATTTATACTTTTGTCATTTTTCAATGCATACTTAAATCATATGCGTGCATATTAACAACCAATTCTAGAATTTACGACCATTATTGATCCATTGTAGACCTTGAGATGACTTAGATTTACCACTAGGTATGAATTATGTTCTTACCACTATTATGCAAATGACATGCAACATGCCAATAATTGCTTGGTTGTTAATGTTTTTTTTCCAAGTGTATGCATGTTTTGTCAAGCTTCTTGTTTGCATGTTTATGATAGGGTTATTTGTTATCTCCATAAGATCCAATAGTGCTACTTGCCAAATAAATTCCTCACATATCTATTGTAAAACCCTGGTTTTGACGCCATTTGCATTAAAAATGTGGAAGGTGTATATATTGTAATTAATCATGGTGTGGAGCTACACGAAAAAGACCACCATCGATTAAATGTTTTATGTTTCGGCGATTAAAATCGTGGTTGATGGTATATTCGTGCTATCCGACACATTATAATTTTCTCATCATGTAAATATGCATTTTAATTAAAATAGCCACAACTAGTTATGTCTATGCAACATTAAAAGAGATGGGGGAATGATTTCCCTAAGGAATAGGGAGGGAAATTATTGCAGGTTTGTTGCAGTATTTTCCAGTTCGAGAATGGAAATGGGGATTTACTTCCATGGATTTTATTACAAGATTGCAAATGACTTGGAGACAACATGATTCCATCATGGTTGTGGTGGACAAGTTGACAAAAACAACACATTTTATACCTATTAAGCCTACGCATAATACTTGTGATATTGCAAAGATCTTCATGAAGGATATTTTTAAATTGCATGGATTGCCTAAGCCAATAGTTTCTGACAGGGATGTCAAGTTCACTTCCAATTTTTGGAAGGGGTTGTTTGCAGATTTGGGTACAAAAGTTAAACTTCAGCACTGCCTACCATCCTCAAACTGATGGGTAGATAGAGAGAGTGAATCAGGTGCTTGAAGATATGATTCACATGTATGTGATGGATAAACCAACTAAGTGGGAAGATTATTTACACTTGGTATAATTTGCTTATAACAATGGACAACAAGCATCCTTAGGGATGAATCCATATGAAGCTTTGTATGGTAGAAGGTGTAGGACACCAGTGACTTGGGATAATCTAGTGAACAGGGTTGCGCTTGGTCTAGAATTTCTCAAGGAGATGGAGCAACAGGTTGTAAAGATCAAGAAGAATCTGAAAGCATCCCAAGACAGACATAAAAGCTATGCAGATAAGCATAGGGTGAACAGAGAGTTCAGCGTTGGGGATCATGTTTACCTCAGAGTGAGGGAAAATAAGAGTTTCTTGAAGCTTGGAATTTGTGCCAAACTGTCATCAATGTATTATGGATCGTTTGAAGTTCTTGAAAGAATAGGGCCATTTGCATATAGACTTGCATTGCCTCCTAGCACTAGAGCTCATAATGTTTTTCATGTTTCTTTTCTTAAGAAATATGTACATCATCCTAACCATGTGATAATATGGGTTGTGATTCAGGTGGAACCTGAGGGAGAGTTCCAAATCGAGCCAATGCGCATCCTCGACAGGAAGGTCACAATGCTTCGGAATAGAGCCATATATTAGGTAAAGGTGCAATGGGAGCACTACGTGGGATCTGGAGGATGCCATGCGATTGGCACATCCATTTTTGTTCAATTCTGTGGAGCATTGAGGAGGTACCAGTGTAGCATTTTGTTCAATTTTGAAAAGCACTGAGGACAATGTTGTTGAAGGGGGAGGGGATTGTAACACCCTGAATTTGACCCCGTTTGCATTAAAAATGTGTATAATGTATATATTGTAATTAATTGTGGTGTGGAGCTAAAGGAAAAAGCCCCACCATTGGTTTAACATTTTATGTTCCAGCTCTTAAAATCGTGGTTGATGGTATATTCATGCTAGTCGACACATTATAATTTTTGCATCATGTAAATATGTATTTTAATTAAAATACCCACAACCAATTATGTCTATGCAACATTAAAAGAGATGGGGGCATGATTTTCCTAAGGAATAGGGAGGGAAAATATATAAACATTTGGGCCAATGGGGGAAATCCAAATGTCAAAGGGAGAACCAATGAAATAATCAACTACCTTTCTTGTCTCATTCACCCAATCATTTAATTCTTCCAAAAATGGTTGAGTTAGTTAATGCATGGGGATGGGGAAGAGTATGGCAGTCAGAAATTTGAATTTAAGAAGTCATCAAATTATGGAAAATGTTTTTCTTACTTCTAGGGCATGTCAATGTTGGGGAAGTCATTCCCAATCCATTACTCACCCATTAATTCCATTTTCCTCACCCATTCTCCTTCACGTGGGCTTCCTACATGCAGTTGAATCTTCCTGTGTGTTTATCCTTCATGTTGGAGTCATTTTTTTCACATTTGCATGCCCATAAATTTGTTTTGGCTCCCGTATGGTGATAGATTCCTTCTGAAATCAAAACACAATTTGGGTTTTTGTTGAGGTCGATTTTGGCTTTAGGAAGGCATTAAACGATTATTGAAATCGTAATTTATTTCCTTGGTGTTTTTCTCCATCTACAAATCCGTTTTTGGGTTCCCCAACATTTTCTGTTGCTTTCCCCTATCGTTTTCCAAGATGAAAGTCGTTTGGTGTTGCCCAGCGATTTAGTGGAGGGACCACATTCTCTTGACTGTGGTTAAGAAATTCGTTTTTGGCCACGTTAGGGCCAAAACATACCTGGGATACAATTTGCTATTAGTGGCTTGTTCTTACCCTCCTTGGCATTTAATCTTGTGGTTGAACTATTTTCCTCAACCAGAAATTGTGTATATTACTGTGTATGCAACTGGTCTTAGGGCTATGTAGGAGTGGAAAGGAGTCTTCTTGAAAAACCTAGTGTTTTGCAGGAGCCTCATAGACAGAGCTAGAGGGATGGATCTCTTCTCTACACCCTATGAATAGCACTGGAAGGGAAGTCATGTCGAGAGGGATTGTGCATCAAAGAAAGGAATGATTCCTTGTGTTGGGTGTGTGTGGATGTCTTAGGAATCAAGCTATTTTTGGTGTAGGAATCCTTAGCTCTTCAGTGAGCCCATTATCTTAGCATACAGTGCTTCCATCTCCTGATAACCTAATAAACCCAACTTGTTCATTTGGTTATGTGTTGTTGTGTAGTCTTGTCCTGATGAACCCAACCGTGTTGGCTTGGCTGAGTCTTGACATATCTTTGGATATGTGTGAGCCTGCTTAGTTTCCTTATTCCTTGTGGGAATCATGCCCAGCTCGGGGTGGCAGTGTTGCTAAGAGATTAAGGAGCACACTGGCCTATGGTTGGGTGGAACGTTGCAGCGACATAGATGGTTGCGGGGTGCTCTTCTTCATAAGATAAGTATTCTTGTGTTTAAATCCCCTCAATTACATTTGATAATTAATTAAAATGAACATAATGAATGCTTGAATGTATGGTTTTGCTTCTACTGTATGGTGATAATGTATGCATGTTTTAGTTCAAAGAATTTCAATTTTTATTATTATGTTCATGGGGCTAGTTTCCCAGGTTGATAGCAATCGGTAGCGTCCTCTTCGTGGGTAAGAGGGTTGGGGACGTTACATCTATCCTCTATCTACATACTCCTATTTTATATTCATTTCATTCATGTATGTTGTGTACAATTCATTTTCTACTTCACCCTTTTTTGTATTCTTTGTAGGGCATAGGGACACCTTCTTTCTTAGTGATTGGGCCACCTTTCTTAATTGTTTAAATACCGCATGCATACATTAATAATCCTTCTATTGATGTGAATTGGGCATATTACCCATGATTCAAATGTATTAATTTGTATACCCTTACATTAAAATTAACCAACCCACAACTCTAATTGTTACACTAGTTGGTAGTTATAACCATGCACACTAGTGTTTCACTTTCGCACTTCACTTAAATTATTTTTTTAGGACTCTTGTACCTTTATACTTTTTTTTTTAAAATTAAAGCAAGATTGCATTCGTGAAGAACTCAACTACTCAGTATTTTTGCTTCACTCTCAAAATTTCCTAATTGATCCTCCACAATATTCTATACACGATGATCAAATCTTGGTTACCATGTATTCAAACCAATCTCGTTGTTGATTTGAGAGATCTTCTTGGCTAACTCTAATTCGTGATACAAGTCCCTGTTAGAAAATAGGACCGCAGAGAAATAACAGTTATACAGATAAATCATTAAACAAGATGCAAAACACATAAAACACATTACAAGAGAGACACGGATATAACATGGTTCACCCCAAACATGGGCTACGCCCACACAAAAATTGGCAGTCCTTTATATTATATCGTCCAGTAAGATGAAGGGATACAACTTGTAGCAACATCATTACACTTCCTATTCACTCTCTCACAGTCTCTCTCACACAATCACGAAGATTATTTACAATGATACAATGCAATACACAGTCATATTGCAATGGTTTATTTTATAGGGGAAATACCATGGAAAATACTACGGGTCCTCCAATACAATGGGTCCACAAAAATGTTGGCCAACACATATCTTTAAAAAAAATCCTTCGGGGGCTTCGGCTCGAACCCCCGTGGGTCTCCTCGACCCGCTAGCTAGGGGAGATGCCCCCCCCCCCCCCCCCCCCCCCCGTCCCCCGCTGGGAAGAATTTATTGTAAACATGGGATACAAACACATCTGATCAATAATATCTCGAGATGTGGACAATCAAGCATTACAATTAATAGTCCCTTCATTTTTTCTTCCATGTATTGACACAGTAATCAAATGCTCCTCTAGTTATATCCACTCAATAGATTTAATTAGGTTGTGAAATGACATGTACTACACTCTTCTATTAAATTCTTCTTAAACTTCTTAAGGCCCGCATTTTGATTTCAAGAAAAGTTTACATTGGGAAAAAATGTCAATGTAAATCTAACCCTTCATTACCTAGAAAAGATAAGCTCATCATCAACAAAGAAAACCAAAGCATTCCAATCACATCATTAAAATTGCAAACAAAACATTTACAATCTTAACACACAAAATTATCATTTTAGAACCTATTAACAATCCCACACGATAGAGAACGAGGGCTCACTGATTGAAATGCACACTTAGATATTGAAAAATAAACAAATAATCATAACATGGAATATAATGATATTGGAAAAGTGAAATAAAATATGTTAGCATTGGATCAACAAGAGAAAGTTTATTTTGGAAAATATGCAGTAAGAATATACAATTTTAGGTGAGATGTTTTATAGCGTGATTGAAATCCCCTGCTCATGAGACACCTTCAATCCTATCCCCCTATATATGAAATCCTAATAGGCCCTTTCGACCCCTTCCTTCACCTCTGTCCCATCCTTTGGATCCTCTACATCATTACTCCCAGAATAGCCTATAAAGTTCTCCTTAAACAACTTATAACACCTCCATTCATCCCATTTTTTAACTTGACCCAATGAAAAAAAAATTGTACTTATAGAATCATGCTACCAAATCCCATTATACTTACCCCTCCTTGATGTAAACTCATCCCAGTTTGTACAATCCATTATTCAAACAACCATTGTGCAAAAATATCTAACTCGTCCCTACTACCCACTTACTACAACCCTAATTAACCTACTCCCATCAGACTTGTTACAAATTCTCTCTAATTGGGATGACACTTCAAGACCCGGTACTTATACACCTAATCCACTTTAAAAGACGTTGGTAAAATATCCCTTTCCTTCACAAAATATACACCCATTACATCCATCCTCTCTCTACATCTACCCATCTATGTCCTACCTATCAATCAAGCCTTTTATTGTTTCCTCTCTCATCCCTCCCTCTACCTCTTAACCTCCATATCAATTTAGATACCCTCTAGGGATAAATACCTATGTATTTTAAATCCACTCATCCCTATTTGTCCCCATCATAATATGAAATAGGCTAATTTGAGCATACATACCATACTCGATGAAAAGTTAAGAACACTGCAAATGTCCCTTACTAAGAAAGTTTTGGAATTCTGGACATGATTTCATTTGTTACATATCAACTTCTACCTAAGTGAAAAATGTTCCAATACATGTATGGATTGATTTCCAATGTCATCACAAAATCAATCCTTTATCTTTAGTCCAACTTTAAATATCCATTAGAGGCTTCCTTTATTAAAAAACAAAATCTTTAAATAAAAAATTGGTAACCTTAAGCACAATAGAGATATGAAATAATAATAATACCCTACAAGATATAATAATATACTTAACCAAATACTTAGATTCAAATGGAAATGATTCAATGAAATATAATAAGAATAACTATAACCCTAAGATATAAGCAATTTATTAATCCACAATAAAGATATGAGTATTAACCATGGATAATGTGAATTAATAAATGTCGAAGACTAAGAAAGGGTGAAACTTAAAAGCCAATAATGATGAACTGACATTTACAAAATTGATCTTTAATTATTCTAATCAGAGAATAAAATCTCAATAAAACATTATATTGGACTAATGAAAGTACAATTCAAATTTAAATAAAATAATCCAATAAAAAATGCAAAGCAAGTATTTTTGAAAATATTTTAAAGGTTTAAATGAAACTTAATCACCAATTGAACTAGACTAATCATTAAAATACAAGATATATACTAAATATTAAAGAAAATATATTGTTATGAACTATGTGATTATGCTCTAAAATTATTGGTGAAAACCACTTTAAATTAGTCGTGAGAGCCATTATAAATATCCCTTGAAATAGAGCCCACATGGGTGTAACTCATTTGCAATTCGGTTGATATGAAGTCACATGTTATACATAGAGTTCATGAGTTAAAATCACCCACACTTACCCATGCCCTATGCTTGCAAGTGGTTGTGGGGCACCTAGGGGTATAGCTGTAGTGGATGGGAATCAACCTTATGTAACACAAGTATGTGCATCGCCCCAATTGTAGATTCCCCTAGTATAGAAAAAAAAATCCCTTGAAATAGTATAACTTAAAACTTGAAAGAGAAGTTTAAATTCTACAAATTTATTGAGTAAGAATACATAAATTCAATTAAATTTCAGAATGAAAAATTATTGAATTAACCCAAGAAAAATGATAAAACCCCTAAAACAACTTAGGTTAATGAATAATTATGCAAGGTATATGATCTAATGTATCTATGAAGTAAATTTCATATTATGAAATGTAAACTCCGGATGTGGGTTTCTTTCCTGGTCTTTCGACACCTGGCAGCACGCTCTATCCACTTGGCTCCAACCAGAGACGTCAGAACCACACTAGACACGATGTAAGCATGCATTTAAGTTACGCAACCCTCAAACAGGTCCCACCTAGTGGCTCCATCCTCAAACAAGCTCTGGCTGGTTTCTCACACCCTTCATCTGGCTCCCACAGGCGCTTTCGATCCTCCTCCTTCTAGGAAGATATGCAAGCATTAATGGGAGTGCACTTGCATGGACCTGACTTAAATGAGCACCAGAATGTGGAGGCGGTTTAGCTATTTGAGGTAATGAGAAGAGATCATTCGCATACTCTTGGTTTTAATGAGCTCCAACATTGTGATGAGATCAAGCTCTTGGAAGCAATGAGTGAAGCACCTGTTCATTTACGCATACAAATTCAAGATGCAGACCCTATGTGTGATGCTCATGTTTCCCTCTTTGATGATGTATGAAATGGTGGCCTTTCTTGCTTCCCTCGACATTTGTTCTCCCACATCGATCGCATTTTCTTTGGTTTGTATCTGGTTTGGATATGGTATTTTCTCGATTGTGTGTCTCTCATTGCTTCATCCATACACTATAACCCAGGAAAGGGGAACCCCATGACGAGGTGTAAGACATGGTTATGTTAGGGAAGCATAACACCGTAGGAAGGATAAGATCAATAATAATGGCTATGATAGCTCAATATAAACCCCAGTTCAACCTCTTATCGAAGATTGGGATTCTTCTAAGGTGGTGGACTTTTTGGGCACAGAAAATTATGAAAATAAGTCGATCAACTTCTACTCGTTGGTGAAGAACATGCTCATAAACTTGGTCAAAGAAGTTTTGGTGGACTAGTATGCAACAACTTCTTTTATTTTGGATGTCAGAGGACTACCGCTGCATATGGCTGCCAAATTAGTTAGCCTCGATGCTAGTTTAGCACGATGTAAATATTCATTGAAAAGGTGCTCGTCAAGTCTCAGGAGTCCTGCTCTGAAATTCTCCAGGCCTAACGTGGTTAGTGCAACAACCACTTTCTCTGTTGGGACTTCAGCAGCCACTCCTCTAGACACCCCTCCCCCTGAGTCTCCAGCTCCGTCCACTTTAGAAGAATTGTTTTCTAGAGTGATAAGGAACTCAAAAGGATTGATAAACTCAACCTACGGGAAGACCCTGCATGAATCGGGGGATTCCTAAAGCCATCCTCCGCTGCCGTTCAACTTCTTTGTGCCCTCCACCATATATCTTTTGCATTTCAGAAGGGTCCATTCAACCACTGGGAAGGTGGCCTTGCATGGAAAATCAGAGTCTCTGTCGGCAAAGATTCCTCCACAAGTGTGGGAATATGATTACTATTCCATTATCCAAGACAAATTTAGTCTTAGCAAGGAAGAATTTCCTTCTCAAGTTGACCTCCCTTATCCCTCTCTATTTTCTGCAAAGCTTAATTTTTTTTTGTTAAACCTCATGTTTTCTTTCTCGGCTATAATATTTGGTTTAATTTGTATGTATTGCAACAAAGTCCAGCCATTGGATAACGGTCAGTTTTCCCATGTTATTTTGATGCCTGGGATTCTTAGATGTCTAGGTTGGCGGTTCCGCCAAACCAAATTGCGTGGGCTGACATGGTGCCCTCTAACATTCACTAGTACAAATTGATAAATTAATGACCAGAAAAATTACTAAAATACGGCTATAGATGACTAATTTTGGGTCAACGACTAATGGTATCTAATTTCCACTATCTTATAGCTTGGCTAACTTAGTAATATTTCACTTAATCATTAATAGGTTAAATTATTAGTCATTGATTTAGTCATTGATAGTCAATGATTTAGTCATTGATTTAGTCAAAAATTTAGTCATGGATTTAGTCACTGATTTAGTCTCTAATTTAGTCACTGATTGCAACAATTAATGACCAAATATACGACTAAATAAACTACTAGATGATAACATATTTATGAATAATATAAATACGACTAAACATTATTCACACTATAAGATATAGGAAATTAGCTACTAATAGTCGTATATATGCGAATTTAGTCATTTTTGTAGTCACAAATTTATGATAGGGAATAGAGGAATCGAACCACCAAACTCCTACCTATAATTAGGCAGGTGCTCTACCATTGATCTAGCACCCTTTAAGAATTTCTTATTGCTTGATAATGATGATATTAAAAAAATAATTGCATCATTCAAGCATACAAAATAATGATTATCAAGTTACTACAAATCCATAATGGCTTACCCTGTACTAGTCCTTCAAGTCCTTCTTGCACTTAATAAATATGATAACTTGAGAAAATGGAGCAACCCATCACCGAAAATGTAGATAGAATAGTAAAAATAAATATACAATTAATTCCATTTCACATCAAGAATAATGGGCACTAACTATAAGTACTCTAAGCCACTGTATAAATGGAAATGAAATGTGATGAAATATTAGCAACAATACCTTTGAGTTTGCTTGCTGACAAGTAGTATGAATACTTATGTGATCACTTTATTTAGAGGCGACTTAAACAACCACTAACCTGCAATCAAGGAAAGAAAAAGGACCTTTCTATGCTTATGTGATCATTTTCTTGAATTGTCACCCTTCTATGCTTATACATTTTATCTCAAGCATATTTATTCATCCAAACCTTTCATTTTAGGGTTGACCATAGACTGAAATCCAAGAGTTCATTGTTTTTTCAATGATTTCAGGAAAAATTGCAGCAGTAAATGATGAATGACAACACATTAGCTAAGAGGTAGTTGGTAACACACACACATTGCAATCAAAATAGTTTGAACTAGGAAAACATTAGGGAAAATTTCAACTCAAAATGGGCCTCCTAAAAAGAATTAATAAAATAATAGTTAAAATAATAAAATAATATTTTTTAATTTTGGAGGAAGAAAAGAAAAAAACTACTTTTTTTGTTTGTATTTTTGACATATCTCCCCGTGTTTTTACTCAAATTTCGATCGGGAGACCTCGTTGGATGTGGAATTAAATTTTGCATCCAACTAGTACCCACTCGGCATACTTTTGACAGACCACGCTACCCCAAAAACAAGAAATACCTGAAAAAAACATGATGATCACATCATCATCACGTTTTTTCAAGTATTTCTTGTTTTTGGGGTAGCGGGGTCTGTCAAAAGTATGTCGAGTGGGTACTCGTTGGATGCAAAATTTAATTCCACATCCAATGAGTTCTCCTGATCGAAATTTGAGTAAAAACATGGGGAGATATGTCGAAAATACAAACAAAAAAAGTAGTCTTTTCTATGATACCTATCCCCAAATTTATATTAAAAAAGTGTTTAAGACCTATACGGTATTTCAAATTTAAAGAAATTTCATTGGCTAACACATGATGACATGGAATTTGAATCAAAGTTAAAAGGCCCATTTTGAGTTGAAATTTCCTCTAATGTACATGTGTTCTACAATGGCATTACCCCTCCTTTAGCCAAATATGCCACAAAATAGATATGCACATACAACAGAGGATCTATTTGAAAGGTTTGTGAACATGCACAAACATAGTGGTGAAACTAGAACCCCTGCACAAATCAAGAGTCATATCGATAACCAATGAGAGCAGTGAATGGTGACCCTCAAGGGAAGTTTTTGAAGGGAAATGTAGCATTTTGGTTTTTTGTCACTTAAACAAAAACCAAATTGAGCTCATGCCACTTCTCTTTAGGAAGGAACAAAATCTACAAGAAAGATTGCAATGAAATATTGATGAACACAATCTTGTGTGGGTCTTTTAAAGTGAAATTTCTACAATAAAATTGAAGGTCACCTCCACAAAATTCAATGGATTATCTTAGAAGATCAACTGCAAATCATTTCTTTGACATAGTTTTATTTCCGGTAGTCAATTATTAAAAGAATATAAGAACTCAAAAGTGATGCCACAAGTATTGATTTGAGGTTGTTGATATGGTGAGGACAGTTTCGAGTGTGTCTTCCAACTGGTTTGTCTGAGCATTTACCGATTTTCTATAGTACACTAAATTTTACTATAAATTGCATTTCATGTTTTGTTTTGAAGTCTTAGGTAAAATGAGCAGCCCATGCATACAATCTAAAGGGGAATACTCACTTGGAGGTTGTATGTAATTAAATTTCCAACAAGCATAAATGAGATATACATGAAACAAAAGACAAGAAGTTGGGTCAACTTGGCGAGATGACTTGAGTTGTCTTCCTTAATTGAATGGGTGATTCCATGAAGATGGGTAACACTTTTTGGCCAAATTTGGCGATGAAAACCTGATTTTTTACTCATGTGCTAGATAGAAGCCCTCAAAACG
>LPNX010464386.1:0-44426 GCA_001517045.1 Pseudotsuga menziesii
AAAAGGCGGCAACAGATAGCACATAATTAAGCCATAAAACATTTACACCATAGTAAATAAGAAGAACATAAATAATGAATCTGTGCCATGTAGACAATAAGCACTGTAGGATCCCGTCACTATAATGACGCTATAATAATCACAATTGTAAGAAATGTAATGTTGATAGGATAGATCTACAAAGATGTGCACTAGTATCTCAAACAGTCGGCTTGTCATTCAGCTTGTTATAATCAGTTTTCCAACACTAAGTGAACCTGCACATAAAAAGGGGGAAGTGCTTTAGTTCGATAGAACTAAGTAAGCCCGCTATGAGAAGTAGAAATTATTGCCTCTCACGTATTTACATGGGAGAACTAGTACCACCACTCCACCCCTTTATCCATTAACAAGGTTAAGTCAAAATCATGTTTGCGACAGTAAAAACATGAGAAAATCAGTGAAGTACATAATCAAAATATCTAACATACACAACACTGTGTAACCATAATAATAGCATATTAATCAACATTACGACATCATAAGTAAACATAGTAATAATCACATCTGGAAGTGAGGAAGTAGGACATAAGAACATATTACGACAAAACAACAGAATAAATAGAGTACGACACATTCCGCAAGTCCAATAATGTCCAGCATACGTAGTTTTGACTAGCCTACTACAAAAAATTATTTTCATTTTTTGGGGACATTACAATTAGCATGCATTTGTATATATACAGTCTGACGGTCATGATATGTTCTAGACATAGAGTGATCCAACGGTTCATCCTCACCTTGATCTTAATGGTCTTTAATCCATAGATTAACAAACTATTGGTCCATGATGTCTAATTAAAGAGAACAGAGGGTCATTTTATCGATGATCGATTGTGAGAAACTCATTGTATCATTTATTTTCTTTTTCATAATATATTGCCCCAAGTAGCTATTTGGCTTGGGCCATGGATAATTTCCCTCTTTGACGGCTTTAACCATGTAAAAACATTTGTATGGTGAGATGTGATCTCCTTTTGAGATAGGTTTTTAAAGGGGTTTGATATTCTATAAATATCATGTGTTAGTTGAACATGGTATCAAATCTCTTATAAACTTCTACATATGTTGGTGATAAATATCTTGAATAGGTGTTGCATCAATGCATTTCTAGTTTCTGATATTTTTGTGCATTTCTGGGCTGGAAGAGGTGTTTTATTGCATCTGATCACTGCTTTTAGTTCAAAACACTTTTGATTTTACTAAAAAAGGTTTATATTTTCCCAAGATATTTCCATTTTACCAAGTCGAGAGGCATAGTGTTTATAGTTATGTATTTCTTCATTTTTTTATCATATTATTTCAGAATTTAGCTTGGTTTTTTATTGTATTTCTAGTTTTCTTTTCCCTTGGGGGATTTTATTTACTATGTATTCTCTTTACTATGCACCGTGTGAAAAATTGATGAACCAAAAGCAATGATATAACTTACATTCTCTAGGAACACTAATCAAGGACAAACTCCAAATTTGTGACATTTCAGTTTTGAATTTTTTTTTGTCTAGTTGTGTTTAATGTCTTCGAGGCCAAAAAGAAAGGATTTTGGAAAACACATTCTTCAAACAATAATAACAACAACCACAAGAATCCCATTCTCCTCCATAATATTGCTAAATCCTTTGCTTAGCTCAATTGGCTGAAAGTTACTTTAAAAGGTAAGTGTTCTTGGATTCAAATTCTTCTTTTTCTTAATCTTTGTAAAATTTCATGTAAATTTAAGTTATAAACTAACTACATTGTAAATGCGCTTCCCACATGTTTTATAAAAGTGGGTCATTTATTTTAAATCAACTCATTTCTAAAAGTCATCTTGTATGCAAAGTTAGTAAAGGGGGTCTTTATTGTATTTTTTCTCCCATCATCAGGAGGATCAACCTTTCTTTCCATGTGGCCCCCTAGTTCACTTTATTCCTTTCTTCAAAAGGGCATAACTTTGACATCTAGAGTATGTTTTTAGTCCCCCTATTTTTTAAACTGCCTATTTTTATAGTTTTAGCATCTAGACCATCAATTTAGTCTTTTAATACCATATTACGTGTGCATTACAATATTGCCTCTCCATGTCATATTATGCTTATCGGTACCAAATAATTATCATGGAAATGTCTTATGGAGGATGTCCTACAAAGTAGGGGACTAGTACTAGATTAACTTTGGAAAAGAAACCAAACCCAATGATGATGATATAAAATGAAATAGACCAATAAATTTGATGACGACAGTGGATTAATCAGGATGGAAATTTATAATGAGTTATTATTCCACATTCAAGGAATTGATGAACTATATAAGGATTG
The DNA here is from genome assembly GCA_001517045.1 of Pseudotsuga menziesii. Lineage (NCBI taxonomy): Eukaryota > Viridiplantae > Streptophyta > Pinopsida > Pinales > Pinaceae > Pseudotsuga > Pseudotsuga menziesii. The sequence goes on from LPNX010464386.1 coordinate 2,337, forward strand.
GGAAAAATGGTTAATTTTTTTTGGTAAATACAATGATATTTGAGGTCACCAACTTTGGAATGAGTTGGTTCTCTTAAATCCAAGTGATTTTGCTTGCATTCAATACTATCTATCTAAATTAAAAACCATTAGAACCTTAGTTGAAGAATGAAAAATAGTTAAGCTATAAAAGCAATGTATTTATGCTATTCTTTTCAAGCTTGTTCCTTATTATTCTATTTTTGTATCTACCTTTTACTTCCTGAAATAATATCTGGGGACTAATTACATAGAACCCACTCTTGATTTTTTTTAATTCCTTGAATAAAAAGAAGTATAAGCTCGCACATCTTGGAGTAATCAACATTTCCAATACATATAGTGCATCCTTAGTGGCACAACAGAATAATAAAACAAATAATCCCAAGAAGAAACATCCTTGCAGCCAACTTATCCTTTCAATTATTAAAAAATAACCAAAGGCAATAAGATTGAGTTCCATTCCAACTTTTGCAGAAAATATGGTAAGATGGAATCTAAGTTTTTCAAAAAGAAGGCAATCTTAGAAGCAACTGTTAAAAAGTAGGATCATAAGCAATAACAATAAACAAGAAGAAATATAAAACACATAAACATATTGCAAGAGAAAAACCAATATAATGTGGTTCACCCAAGATGGGCTATGTCAACATAGAAATTGTCAGTCCTTTATTATTATACCATCCAGCAAAATGAAGGGTTGCAACCTATAGCACACCCACTTCAATTTCGCTTCACTCTTTCAAAGTCTCTATCACACAATTAGAAAGATCATTTTTCACAATGTTATAATATAATACACAATCATATTACAAGGGAGTTACCATGGGAAAATACCATGGGTCACCCATTACCATGGTCCTGTAAACTATTTTCCAACAAACATCCCAAAATATTTCTTTCAGAGGCTTCACCCCTGAACCCTCGATGGGTGTTGATGTATTTGTAACTTTAGAATGTATTCATATATGTATAATTAGAGGAAATTTCAACTCAAAATGGGCCTCCTAAAAAAATTAATAAAATAATATTTATTAATTTTGGAGGAAGAAAAGAAAAAAACTACTTTTTTGTTTGTATTTTTGACATGTCTCCCCGTGTTTTTACTCAAATTTCGATTGGGAGAGCTTTTTGGATGCGAAATTTAATTCTGCATCCAACGGGTACCCACTCGGCATACTTTTTATGGACCCACTACCCTAAAAACAAGAAATACCTGAAAAAATGTGAGGATGACATCATCATCACATTTTCAGGTATTTCTTGTTTTTGGGGTCGCGGGGTCCATAAAAAGTATGCCGAGTGGGTACTCGTTGGATGCGTAATTAAATTCCACATCCAACAAGCTCTCCCGATCGAAATTTGAGTAAAAACACGGGGAGATATGTCGAAAATACAAACAAAAAAAGTAGTTTTTTTATGATACCTATCCCCAAATTTATATTAAAAAAGTGTTTAAGACCTATATGATATTTCAAATTTAAAGCAATTTCATTGGATAACACATGATGACATGGAATTTGAGTTAAATTTAAAAGGCCCATTTTGAGTTGAAATTTCCTCTAATGCTTATGTATTGTAACCTGATGTTTATTCCGGGATGTATCTATTGTGTAATTGAGTCATGTTGTCATGCCCTGATGTTCCTATCAAGAGAATCAATAATGTAAACAAGTCATCTCAATTCATAGTGGGTAACCCTCTGATTGTGTAAGGGTTAAAGTACCCACAGTTTCTGGGCACTAGGGTTATTAGACTCTCCTAGTAGAGGTCGGCCCTAGTAGGTTTTTAGTCATGTCGGGATTAGTATAAATAGAGAGCTGGGGTCTCTATTTAGTACACATCACTCACACACTCAAGTGTAGTGCATAGTTGAGGAAGGAAAAGACACTAGGGCTAGACAAGAAGAAGATTACTGCTGTCGGGAGTGCATCTTACTATTTTGGGGTTTTACATCTTATGCTAGTTCTATCTATGAGGAAGTTGCGGGGTTTTGTCCATTTATGGTTTCCCTGATGAAAAACATTGTGTTCATTGTCTCTTGTGTTTGATTGTTGTACTTGTTGTTCTCTCTGTAAAGATACTAACATAATGCTAGCTTAATGTTGAAAAACTAACATGGTATCAGAGCTGACCTGAGAAGAAGACACTGTGCAACTGTGGGAACTAGGGATTCCTAGTTTGTGGATCTTCCTCCATAAATTTTCAGGAAAAGTAAGGTGGAATAAATATCCTCCTTAGGGCGCATCTTTCTATCGAAGCAGAATCCAATTCTGATGTTTTTAAGTTTTGGACCTGTCACTACTATCAGAAATTAGGGCTTTTCACAGAAGAGGAATTTTTCAATGAGCCCAGGCCTGGATTGATCTCCTCCCCAAAATAGAAGTTAGGGACAAATTTTAAGGCATTTGGGTGGACAGAACTCCAGAAAATCAAAACCCTAATTTTCTCCTGAACCACCTCTGCAAGATTTCGGCTCAAGTTTCAGATTCGACATCTTGAACCTGGTAAGATCTAAAATATTTTGTATTTCCATTTGAGGTTCTCAGTTAATATGTCTCATCATACCAAGCTTGATGAAAATCTTGAGGGAGTTGATAACTTCCGAGCCTGGAAGTATAGGATCTCCCTTGTCCTGGAAGAAAATGAGTTAGACTCCTACATCCATGAGGAGGTTCCAGTTCCAAAGGGAGATGAGGCAAAGGCCTTACATAAGAAGAAGATGGTTATGGAAAAGAGGATCATTGATGATTCTATCAAGGATCACCTTATCCCACAAGTGTCCTCTCTCAAGACACCTAAACCTATGTTTGATTCCCTAACCAAATTGTTTGAAGGGAAGAACATAAATCGGAAGATGACCCTGAGAAACCAACTGAATAATGTGAATATTCAGAATGAAAAAACAATCCAGTATTACTTCACAAGAGTTTCTCAGATCAAAGAGCAACTAGAAGTAGTTGATGAAGAAGTGGAAAATGTAGAGATTGTAATGACTACATTGAATGGCCTTCCTAGGTCATGGGATTCTTTCATCCAAGGAATCTATGCTAGAAAGAAGTTAGTCAAGTTTAGAAGACTATGGGAAGAGTTCTCTCAAGAAGAATCTCGGATAGCAGCTCAAGAAGAGAAGATGGGAAGTGAAGACCAAGCTCTCACGGTACACTCCAAGTCAATTAAAAGAAGACCTCATAGCTCCAGAGGCAAGCACTCTCACAAAGATAACAATAGTAAAGATGTATCTAGGATAATATGCTATACATGTGATGAAGCAGGACACTATGCAAGGAATTGTCCTAACAAATAGAAGATAGTAAATAAGAGCAACAAAAGAAGACATCATTCTCATGCTGTAGAGGATGATGAACCATCCAAGAAAAGATCCAGATGTGAAAGTGAGGATTCTTCAAGTGAGGATGAATATGTTCTGATATCCACTCTCATGAGTAACATTACTCATGGAACTGATGATTGGCTTATAGACAGTGGGGCTTCCAAACATATCACTGGATTCAAGGAATCCTTTGTGAGACTGTCAAAAAATGAATCACCTCACAAGGTAAAGCTACGAGATGACTACCAATATCCAATAAAAGGTAGTGGGGAATCTTCATATAAGTTAGACTCTGGAAAATATCTAACAATGAAATTATTGTTCATGCCAGGACTCAAGAAGAACCTTCTCTCCATATTAGCATTAGATGCAAAAGGAATGTGGGTTGCATTCATAGATGGTCAATTCATCATGTGGCCAAAAGGAAAGACTATCGATGATGCAGTAGTGATTGGAGAACAAGAAGGAGGATTGTACAAATTAAAGGGCCATCCAGAACAAGCCTTGGTCAATGACACGGTAGAGCCAAGTGAAATTTGGAATAGAAGGCTTGCACATGTGCATTACAGAGCACTACCTATTACAAGAAAAGTTGTCGAAGGTCTTCCAGAAATCCAAGCAAAACATGATGGGGTCTGCAAAGGATGTGCAAAAGGAAAGAATACAAAGAAGACACTTCCAAGAAGGGAAAGCAAAGAAAAAGGAATCTTGGAAATCATCCACTCTGATGTATGCGGTCCTATGTCATCAAACTCTCTAAGCAGGTATACATATTATGTTCCTTTTATTGATGATTTTTCTAGGAAGACATGGATTTACTTCATGAAGAACAAAGACGAAGTATTCGGTAAGTTCAAGGAATTCAAAGCCTTGATCAAGAACCATATTGAAAATAAGATCAAGACCATTCGATCAGATAATGGCAGAGAATTCACTTCAAATGAATTCAAAGAGCTATGCAAAGAATCAGGGATTAAGAGGGAGTTGTCCACTCCTTATAATCCACAACAGAATGGGATTGCGGAATGGAAGAACAGAACTATCATGGAAGCTGCAAAAGCAATGCTTAATGATCAAGACCTTCCTATGCATATTTGGGCGGAAGCTACCAGAACAATGGTGTATGTACACAACTGTACTCCACATAGACTACTCGAGAACAAGACTCCTGAAGAAGTCTTCTCTGGTAAGAAACCAGAAGACAGCCATATCAAAATATTCGGCTGTCCTGTGTACATCCACATTCCAAAAGAGAAGAGGACTAAATTAGATCCTTCAGGAAAGAAGGGTATATTTGTGGGATACTCTGAAAGCTCGAAGGCTTACATAATATATTTCCCAAGATACAAGAATATTGACATCAGAAAGGATGTGAGATTTGATGAAGACACAACTTACAACAAATCCAGAAAGAGACCTGTTGAAGAACCTGAAGAAGCAAAAGCACCTAGAATTCATGATACAACCATGAATGAAGAAACTCGAGAAGAAGATCGAGAATTCAAAGAACCATAAAGACCTTTTGATCCACCTCTAAGGAAGAATCCTCATAAGAGGAAACCTGCTTGGGTATGAAAACTTATCCAAGGTGCGGAAAGATATGGGGCTCCAGAAGAGAATCACAGAGAAAGAAAGAGGACTAGATCCTATTCCGAGTATGTAGTTTTACTATGTGATTTCATTGATAAAGAACCTTCCAGTTATGAAGAAGTGATAGAACGGAAAGAATGGAAGGATGCTATGATCAAAGAGTACCAATCGATCATGAAGAATGATGTTTGGGATGTTGTCCCAAGACCAGATGGGAAGTCAGTTGTAACTTCCAAATGGATCTACAAGATCAAACATGCTGCAAATGGTAGCATTGAAAAATATAAGGAAATATTTGTAGCTCAAGGTTTCTCTCAGAAAGAGGGAACAGACTATGAAGAAACCTTTGCACCTATATCCAGATACACTTCCATCAGATCAGTACTTTCTCTGGCTGCAGTGATGAAATGGAAGATACACCAGATGGATCTCAAGACTACTTTCTTGAATGGTGTAGTGGAAGAGGAAGTGTATGTAGAACAACCACTCGGTTTTGAGACACATGACAAGGAGTCTCATGTATGCAGATTGAAGAAATCCCTATATGGTTTGAAATAGGCACCCAAGACATGGTATGGCAAAATTGATAGCTTTCTATCCAGTTTGGGCTTTACCAAGAGTAAAGCAGATTCTAACCTCTACTACAAGGTTGAAGATGGAAACCTAGTGATGCTTTTACTATATGTATATTATCTGTTCGTGACAGGTATGGATGGGTTGATTACTGATACAAAGAGAAAGCTTGCTGCCGAGTTCGAGATGAAGGAATTGGGTATGAAGCATTACTTTCTAGGTATGGAGGTGTGGCAGAGTGCGGATGGAATCTTCCTTGGACAAGGGAAGTATACAGTAGAGATCCTGAAGAGGTTTGGGATGATGGACTACAAGACTATGGCCACACCTATGGCATCGAACTTGAATCTATTGAGTGATGCTTCTTCAGAGTCGGTTGATGCTACGATGTATCATCAGATGATTGGGTCATTGATGTACTTGATGAACACAAGACCAGACATTTTCTTTGATGTGAACACCTTGAGAAAGTTCTTGACAGATCCAAGAAATGTTCACTTGATTACTGCAAAGCATATTATGAGGTTCCTGAGGGGTACAGTTGATTATGGGCTCAAGTACGATACAAATCAGAAGATTAACCTGGAGGGTTATGTTGATTCAAATTGGGCAGGCAGTGCCATCAATAGGAAGAGCACTTCAGGGTGTTGAATCAGTATGGAATCAGGTGTGATCTCTTGGTTTAGCAAGAAGCAATCCTATGTGCCACTAAGTACAGCTGAAGTAGAGTATGTCGTAGCATGTTCAGCTAGTTGTGAGGCAGTATCGTTGAGGAAGATACTGTCTGATTTATTTGATCTCCAGATGGATGCTACTTGTATACATTGTGACAACCAGAGTTGCATGAAGTTGTCAGAGAATCCAGTGTTCCATGACAAGTCAAAGCACATCAAAATCAAGTATCACTATATCAGGGATATGGTGCAAAGAGAAGCAGTGAAGCTCCAGGATGTTGCGACGGAGGAACAGATAGTTGATGTGTTGATGAAGCCATTGGCTAGAGTGAATTTTGAGTAATTCAGGGAGAATCTTGGTGTTCTCCAGATCGAGGTTTCCTCCAAGGGAAAGTGATGAGTCCCAAAGCCATTCTGACGAGCAAGTCAGATGTAAGGGCTGAGCCATTCTGTCATGGTGAGAGGATTCAGTTCCTTCCATGTCAAATATGAGTGTTGGCCATTATATCAAGTAGGATATATGTAAGGGCAACTGCCACTCTCTGGGAGAGTGGAGGCACTTGGTCCGTTACCAGGTATCTCAGTCTAGGACTAGGGGCCTTTCTGACAAGGGTGGAGGATTTGGTTCCTTCTAGGTCGCATGTGAGTGCATGACATTCTGTCATGGTGATAGGATTCAGTTCCTTCCATGTCATATGTAAGTGTGGGCCATTCTGTCATGGTGAGAGGATTCAGTTCCTTCCATGTCAGATGTAAGTGTGGGCCATTCTGTCATGGTGAGAGGATTCAGTTCCTTCCATGTCAGATGTAAGTGTGGGCCATTCTGTCATGGTGAGAGGATTCAGTTCCTTCCATGTCAGATGTAAGTGTGGGCCATTATGTCATGGTGAGAGGATTCAGTTCCTTCCATGTTAGATGTAAGTGCAGGCCATTATGTCATGGTGAGAGGAATCAGTTCCTTCCACGTTAGATGTAAGTGCGGGCCATTATGTCATGCTGAGAGGATTCAGTTCCTTCCATGTCATATGTGAGTGTTGGGCCTTTCTAATGTGATTGTAGGTTACTACATGATTAGATGTGAGTGTTGGGCGTGCCTTTCTGACGTCTAGGTCAGATATAAGTGTTGGGCATTCCTTTCTGATGAGTAGGTCAGATGTAAGTGCTGGGAAAAGACCTACCTGATGGCTAGGCCTACAACCAGCATGAAAGAAATTTGGCTCTATAGAACTTCCTATGACAAGATAGTACACATGACGATGACCATATGAGATCTAGATCGAGCTATGATCTAGATCCAGTTATGATGACTCTAAGAGATCAAAATCGAGTGATGATCCAGATCCAGCAGTGATGATCCAGATCGAGAGATGATACAGATCTAGTGATGATGATCCAGATCGATTGATGATCTAGATCCAGTCTAGTGATGATGATCCAGATCGAGTGATGATCCAGATCTAGTCCAGTGATGATGATCCAGATCGAGTGATGATCCAGATCCAGTGATGTTGATCCAGATCAATAGATAATCCAAATTCGAAGAATGAAGATGACTTGAAGACGAAGATGACTTGAAGACTTAGAAGACTTGAGATGCAGACGACGAGATGATCCAGTTGATACAGAGAAGAAGACCAGTGCTGAAAATTGTGTCGAAAGAGGGAGTGTTGATGTATTTGTAACTTCGGAATGTATTAATCTATGTATCTTATGTATTGTAACCCGATGTTTATTCCGGGATGTATCTATTATGTAATTGAGTCATGTTGTCATGCCCTGATGTTCTGATTGGGAGAATCAATAATGTAAACAAGTCATGTTAAGTCATAGTGGGTAACCCTCCAATTGAGTAAGGGTTAAAGTCCCCGCAGTTCTGGGGCACTAGGGTTATTAGACTCTCCTAGTAGAGGTCGGCCTTAGTAGGGTTTTAGTCATGTCGGGATTAGTATAAATAGAGAGCTAGGGTCTCTATTTACTACACATCACTCACACACTCAAGTGTAGCACATAGTTGAGGAAGGAGAAGACATTGGGGCTAGACAAGAAGAAGATTATCGTTGTCGAGAGTGCATCTTACTATTTTGGGGTTCAAACATCTTGTGTTAATTCTATCTCTGAGGAAGTTGTAGGGTTTTCTCCATTTATGGTTTCCCCAATGAAAAACACTGTGTTCATTGTCTCTTATGTTTGATTGTTGTACTTGTTTTTCTCTCAGTAAAGATCCTAACATAATGTTAGCTTCATGTTGAAAAACTAAAAATGGGGACCGACTAGCCCCTGGACACCCCAGCCGAGTGGGATGGTCCCCCCACACCCCCCTGTTGGGATAAGTGCACAGTAAAACTGGGGTAAAAACATAGTTGAGTAATAACATATCTGAATCAGGAAGATCATGATCCATAACTAACAATCTCTTACTTGGATACTGATCACAACAACTCTACTGCTACTGCACTTTCTAGACTATGCTATGAACCTTAGACCTAGGAAATTTATGTTCTTCACCTTCACACTTTATGCTGAACATAAATCGAGATAGAACTCAGTTTCCATTTCGTTACTACCTTTTTGAACATGTCTGTAGGATTTTTGCTAGCATGTATCTTTTCCAACTTTAACAGTTCATCTTACATAACGTATATTTTATGAAATGGTGCTTGATTTGTATATGTCTAGTATTTGAATGGAAGGATGAGTTCTTCGCAAGATGAATGGGATTGTATCTATCATTATACAACTTTCTATTCTCTTGCTTCTTACCCAATTCCTCCATGAACCTCCGAAACCAAATCATCTCTTTACTAGAGTCTATAGCAGTAACATACTCTATTTCCATTATTGAAAGTGAAACAACCTTTTTCATTTTCGAAATCCAACTTACTATTGTTCCACCTGCAATAAAAAAATACCTTATGGTGTTATTCCTGTTGTCTTTATCATTTTCCATATCTACATCAATATATCCATGTAAAAAAATGTCTCAACCTCCAAAACATAATGCACAAGAAGTCGTACCTCTCAAATACCCGAGAATCCACTATATTGCACTCCAACGCTTCTTACATGGATCGTTCATATAACTTCTCACAACTCCCACTACATGTTCAATATTTGGTCTTGTGCACACCATGGCATACATGAAGCTTCCAAGTGCTGATGAATAGGAAACCTTGGACATGAACTCTATCTCTTCCTGTGTCTTGGGACACACATCCTTACTTAGTTTGAAATGGTTGGCCAAAGGTGTACTAACTAGTTTTTCATTTTTCATTCTAAATCTTTCTAACACCTTTTCTATGTACTTTCTCTAAGATAATGTCAATTTGTGATTTTTCCTGTCTCCAGTTATTCTCATACTAAGGATTTGTTTTGCAACACCCAAATCATTCATCACAAATGATTTAACTAGCTTTCTTTTGAGTAAATTTATATGCTACATGTTAGACCCTACAACAAGAATGTCATCCACATACAATAACAAAATAATATATCTTCCATTATCTAGCCTCTTGAAATAAACCCAATGGTCAAAATGGAATCTACTACAACCATGTTATGTCATATTAAACTTATCAAATTTCAGATACCACTATCATAGAGATTGTTTCAGTCCATACAATCTCTTCTTCAACCTGTAAAGCAAACTCACCTTCCCTTTTACCTCATACCCCCGTGGTTGTTGCATATAAATCTCTTCCTTCAAATCCCCATGGGGAAATGTCACTTTTACATCTAACTATTCAAGATGCAAATATTATAGCACTATTAGACTTAAAATAGTCCTAATTGAATTCATGTTAACGATAGGATAAAATATTTCATCAAATTCTATACATGTATTTTGTGCAAACCCCTTTACAACAAGTCTATCCTTATACCGCTCCTTTCCTCGTTCTTCTTCTTTCAACCTGTAGACCCATTTATTCTGCAATGATCTTTTACTTGTAGGAAACTCAACCAAATTCCAACTTTGGTTTCTTACCAATGATTCTATCTCCTCATTCACGCATTGCTCCCACTTCTCTAGTTTCCACCTGCATTGATTCTTCATAACATTCTGCTTCAGCAGAATCAACCATCAATAAATAATACAATGAAGGAGCGAATTGTTCAGTGGGTCTAATTAACCTAGTAAATCTTCTTACACTTGCAGGATTTTGAGGTATTTTCTGTTATTCTTGATTTTTTGACACCTTTGGATCTCCATTTTATTTGATTCCATCAAGAACTGTGTACTATGTGTTTTCCTTTTCCTCTTTATTTCCTTAGAACTGGTATTTATACATGACCTTTTCATTAAATATTGGATCTCTACTCCTAATTATTTTGTGATTTTCACAATCCCATAAACGATAACCAAAATCATCAACCTCGTATCCAATAAAGGTGCATTCCTTGATTTAGCCTGAAGCTTTGTTATATTTTCTTTATCCATATCGGCAAATGATTCACAACCAAAATTTCTCAGAAATGAGTCGTTTACCTTTTAAACATGTCCATGCCTCCTATAGAATACCACCATCCAAATCACTTGAAGGAGCTCTTTTTATTATGTAAACAACATTATCTGCAACATCAACCAAAAACTATAAGCGAAGCCCTATATTCAATCTCATACACCTTGCATTATCCATGATCATCCTATTCATCCTTTTTGAGACACCATTTTCTTGTGGTGTTATTGGGACTATATTCTCTCTACGAATCCCATGGTATTAATAACAACTATCAAACTTCTTGTTGTATTATTCACCTCCATTATCATATCTGAGACATTTCAACATTTTTCCTATATCATTATCAACCAAAGCTTTCCGCTTCTGAAAAGTGTCAAATGAATCAGATTTTGGTCAATGCAATAAACCCAAGTTTTTATGGTTTAATCATCAATACAAGGAACATAATAACGAGAACAACTAAGAGTTTGTACTTAATCTAGTCCACATACATCTATATGCACAAGATCTAAATTTTCACTCTTCTTTTGTTTCCTAGCCCTAACAAATCTAACTCTCTTCTTTTTTCCATAAAAATGGTACTCATGGGATTCCAAACTTACCTACTTCAGATCTGGAAGCAATTTCCTTCAGTGGAGAATCTGCATCCGCTTTTCACTCATGTGGCCAATCCTATGATGCCACAATGTTGTACTTATTTATTTGGAAGCTACAAATATAGAATAATAAGTATTATGAGTACAAAAATGCAACGTACCTATCCTCTCTCCTTTTTATATTACCAGTTCTCCTTTAGTCATCTTCCACCACATTTTTCCAAAAGTAGACAAATATCCGCTATCTTCCAACTTCCCTGTTGAGATCAGATTTCTTTTCATAGTATAAATATGACTTACATATTTTAGCAGCCATTCATTTCCATTATTTAACTTAATTCATACCTTACCCATTCCAACAATTTTACATGGTTTATCATCCTCCAATAAAACATGTCCAAAATCACCTAGAACATAATCATGAAAGAATTTCCTAAGGGGTGTATCATGACATGAAGCCACTGAATCTACTACCCTATAATCACTAGTATTATCTAATGAAATAATCAAATCATATTGCAACACATCACCTGATACATTTGCTTCCTGAGTAATCTCTTATTCCCCATATCCTTTCTTCTTTGAAGCTCTACAATATTTCTTTATATTTCCTCTCTTACAACAGTTCCATCACTCTATCTTTCCTAGTATGTACTTGGATCTACACTTTCTATAACTGCTATGATTACCTGGGCTCTTTCCTCTCTCCCTTTGTCTTTCCCTTCTCTTTATGGTCAATGCATTATCTGATTTCTCACCTATGCTTTTTCTTCGCATTTCCTCGCTAAGAATCACATGAACAACATGATCAAATTTAAGAGTGTTTGAACTAGAGACATAGATACCTAAAACCATGACCAAGCCATTCCAACTTTCTGGAAATGAGCATAATATTATAATATACCTAACCTCATCATCAAAGTTCACTCCTACAGAACTTAGTATATTAGTAACTATATTAAGTTCATTTAAATGGTCAGCAACAAATCCACCATATAACATCTTCATATTAAATAAATACTTCATTAGAAATACCTTGTTGGAAGCTAAGGATTTTTCACATGGCTTAGACAATGGATCATCACACCCTTCGTTGTATTTTCTTTTTAAATATTGAAAGTCATCGATGAATGTAGGCATAGTCGTATCGTTCCCATCACCTTTCTTTCAATTATAACCTCACATTCTTCATCGTTCATAGTTGTCAACTATTTTTTTCACCAAACAGTAGGAATAGATCCTTTTGGTATAGCTAGTAGTCCAGTTGCATCTTCTATAATTGGTAGTTTTGGTCATTAAATTTCTCAACCCTAAACTTTCCTTCTTCTTCCTTTGGTCCCACTTGAACCAAGTACCCTTCTTTCATGCGAGTTTACCTGCCAAGTAGAACTTTTTCTTTGATACAAATTGTTAGAAAAATAGGATTGCATAGAAATACCAATAAACAAGATGCAAATATAAAACACATAAACATATTACAAGAGGGACAACAATATAACATGGTTCACCCCAATATGGAATACTTACACACAGAAGTTGTCAGTAGTTTATTATTATACCATCCAATAAAATGAAGGGGTACAACTTGCATCACACCCACTACACTCCCTCTTCACTCTCTAATAGTCTCTCTCACATAATCACATAGATCGTTTTTCACAATGTTACAATACAATAAACATCTTTATTACAATGATTTCATTTTATAGGTGAATTACCATGGGAAAATACCATGGGCCCATAAACCGTTGGCCAACAAACATCCCCAAAAAAAAATTCTCAGTGGCGTTGCCCCCGAACTCCCTTTATAGAGGGATCTACACTGAAACACCTGTCGGGGACCCAGTGGTCCTCGAATCCCTCAGTCAGGGGTGAGGGTGGTCCCCCTGCTAGGACGAGTGTACAGTAAAATTGGTGTACAAACATGACTGGACATTAACATCTCTGAATCAAGAATATTAGGCTCCACAACCAATAACAACAATGAATAACCACAACCTCAATATTGACTCATATTCTGAGTCTACAGATCATGGGCATGCATTTTGTACAGATCATGGGCATGCATTTTGTGCTTCTAGTTTATCCTTCAATGCATATTCTTCCTCTTCTTCAAATGAGTGGCTCATTGATTCTGAAGCATCTTATCATATCGCTAAGGATAAAACAATTTTTTCTGCTCTAAATGAATCTAACACCAAATAAATATTTGTTGGTGATTATAGATATCTTAATGTTGTAGGATATGGAATAGTTCATGAAGATGATAGTCAGTTCAATGATGTATCATGTGTTCCAATAGTTTCCTGCAGTTTGTTTTTGGTCTATCAAATCACACATTGTGGTGACGGTAATATAGTATATTTTACACCTCATCATGTTGTAATCAAGGATTTCAAATATCATAAGAATGCCTTGGTTACTAGAATTGTTGATGATATTACCAAGTTGTACGTATTCAATAATTTTGGGTCATTTTCCCTCCATTTTGATTTCTCATAGTGATGAATTGAGAAAACTTTGGAAATGTAATAAAAAAAATGGTGATGATTTATCCTCTCATATCTTGTAGAGATGTTGTTTATGTTGGATGTGTTCTCTACAAATGTCATCATGACTATTTTGAAAAATGTGCCTCTTTTCATGCCTCAATCCCTTGCATATTGTTCATAGTTATTTTTGTTTCCCACTTCCTTTTGCTTCTTTCTCTAGCTTCAATTATTTCCTAACTTTCATTGATGACTTCTCCAGACACACTTGGGTTTACTTTTTAAAACATAAGAATGGATTTTTTAACAAGTTCTTGGCTTATGAGGCCCTTGTAGAGAAACAATGAGGACACCAGATACATAAGTTAAGAATATAATAGAGGTGAATATGTAAACAACAAATTTACTACTTACTATTGATCCCAACGAGGCTAAGTGCATTATACCATTGCAATGGCATTAATCTATTCCAATTATTTGGATATAATTATGACCAATGCCTCATTGTTAGGTGAACCTGTTTATTTAAGCCAAACTTATGAAATGAAGCTATTAACTTGTGCTTTGAATGTACTTTATGAAACAGTGATAATTCAAGCATAACACACAAAACATTTGATGACGGAGTTCACCATGCTTCATGGGTAGAACTCTGGGTCTATTTCAACCAACAGGACCGCTCAATTAATCTTTAATTTCCAAAAAATTACATTAATTAATTACTTACAATATTTTCATTGAATATCTCTTCATTTATGGACCTATATTGCATAATTAGACAACATTGCAAAAAAAACATGAAATTTGAGTATAAACTTGATACTTTTCTATTCTCAAAGTCGAGACCTCCTTGTTGCATGTAGATCAAGAACACCCTTGACAACCTCCTTTTGAATTGATGCTCATATAGAAAAACATACTACAAATTTGGATTCCTTGCAAAATTTCATGAAATTTTAGTATAAACTTGACCCCTTTCTAAGTAGGTGAAACAAATCCTCTCTTAGCCTTAAGATATGGAACCTTACTCCAAATTTAGAACTCTGCCTCAATTTTCATACAATGTAGAAACCCCTTGTACCTACCTCAAAATTCGTACCACCTTGACCTCCTTCCTTCATGTGATTCTCTGCAATATGATCCTCCCCCTTGGCTATTGGGCATACCCCATTATATATTGAATGGAAAGGTTTAACCCCCTATCCCAAATTTGTGGGTTCCATGTTAGTGCCTCTAAACTTAAAGGAGGTTGTCTAGAAGGGCTATGACACTGATTACATAACAGAGTGACATGGTAGATGACATGGCACTACTAATGTGGCAAGGTGACATATTGGCATGATGATGTGGAACTTGGATGGAATGGACCAATCACACGGTGCCAGGTGGCATTTCCACATGGCCTCTATGATATGCAAGTGGTATTAGAGTAGGTATTCTGAGAAGGTGGATGCTTATGAAATATAAGATAAAGTGTTGCGAAGGAAAACTTGTGAATTACAATCTTGAGATTGGTTCAAGGAGAAAAATTCAAAGGAGGAAGATGTATTCACCAAGAAGGATAGGCCCCTACAAAGATGAAGATGATTTCTTTGAGGATTTTAATCTGATGAAATTCATGGTGGAATATATCTACCATGAAAGAGGGAAAATAAAAGGAGAAGGAACTAATCATGTAAGGGATGAAGCTGCAGAGTGTATGGTCAGAGGTGATGGAGGAGGTTCTTCAAAGCCTTCCTCACCATCATCTTCAACACATTCTGGAGATGAGAATTATTCTGAATATAACTCTTTCAAACCCTCTCATTCTTGTGGAATTCCTTTGTTAAAATTATATGTAAAATTTGATTTTCCTATATATGATGGGGATTTGAATGCAAAAAAACTTGATAATTAGATCAATAAAATAGATGTATATTGCATGGTATAATAGATCAAAGAGGATTTGACAAAGATTTAGTTTCCCACCTTGCACATGAGTGATTCATCCTTGTCCTGGTGGGAGTGCCAGACTCAAGCATATCTGACACAAAATAGTAAAGTCAATTCCTCTTGCGATGAATTCATTTCTGCAATAAGGAAAAAAAATTATCCCTTAGCATAGAATCAAACATCCATGATATAATGGTTACATCTTGAAGAAATACCAAGGGGTATAATGTACAATCTTATATTCAATACTTCAAGAAGAGGGCACTTGCATAGGGAATTCCATTGCACAGTAGGGAGTCTCTTTTGAAGTATATCAATGGTTTGCATTCTTATTTGAGACATACCATTTTGATGTTTAACCCTTCTAACAATGATTAAGTGTCAGTTCAAGCCAAACATTTGGAGTCGACTAAGGGTAAGTATGGTATGGAGGATGCATTTGCAGAGTGATGATCGAAGAAGAAAACTACAGTGAAGAAAGAGAGTCCTACATGTTCTCATTATGGGAAAGGACACAAATAATAACATTGTTGGAAATTGTATCCATAAGTGCTACCAAATAAGTTCAAGAAAAGGACAAAGAAGAAGAGTATTGCAACAGCACATCAGGATCTAGGATCTGATTTAAGTGATGAATCAATGATTGCATTCATGGGTATCATAAGTATACCATTTTCTAGTTCAATTTATTTCATTCAATTTATGAAGTCAAAAGATGGTATTGAACATGATAGGATAAATGAACTAGAGACGAAAGTACTAGATTCACTTCCATATTGTGATCCAAACATTCATCATGAATTGGTAAAACCAAGTGGTAAAATTGTTCAAAATATGAAGACCTTTAGCACCATTGTACATCATCCTGAGACTATACAAAATTTTGTTTGAAGACCTAACAACACTTTGTAGGATTCAAACCACCAACCACTCATAGTGCAAACCAACATCCAACCATTCGGTGATCCACGTGGGTCTCAACTCATTGTGGCAAGACCTATATTTAATTTGTATTGATATGCATGCGGCCATTGGGTTTTCCATATCCCCAAGTTTAGAGCGTATGTTTGGCAGGACATCAAGCAACAATAACACGCAACAAACTTTCTAACGGTTATGACCAAAACAGGGAGCCCACAAGTTTAACCCTTGGTCTCCGGCCTAATGTTATCACTTATCATTTCTCCTCTATTTATGGAAGGATAGTTGCAAGGTAACCTTTGCAAGCCAATATTTAGGAGGAAATATGGCTTGTTTCCTACTAGAGATGGCTCAGTGAATAAATAAATACAATCACCATATATTTTTTCAAATAAAATAGATTAATACATACATGCTTGAAACAGGAGGATACCATTGGGAATGAAACAAAAATCATGAGTCATTAAAGATAAACAAAGTCTTGGAAATATCATTCTTTACATATTTAGGATAGCTACTTTCTTGCAGCGCTTTCAGGTGGTAATAGAAGAAAAATGAACAATCCATTAATAAGGGCATCAAGTAAATATGGATCCAATATTAACTTTAGAAGAATATTTTGGTGAATACTTGAATCTTATGGACTAGGGAATATGAATATGAAATATGACTCACATAATCTCATTCAAGCATGAAAAGATAACAATATGAGACTAGATAATAGGAATAACAATTACATGAGAAAAGGAAATACAAAGTGTAAAATCATAACATGAGAATATTTGCTTAGAAAGTTTTTCTTCGCTCTGCAATGTTTTATTAACCTTGAAAGTCACTCAGTACAAAATGAGTCTCCCTCTCATGGTTCCAACTCCTATTGCATCACAAAATCATGAACTTATACATCAAATCTCATTTACCTAACACCTAACTTCATGCTTTATAAAATAGAAAGATAACTACTTATTACATCTGTCACAAAACTAAATCTTCATAATATTATAGAATGTTGGAAGATATCTTGATTCCATGCTGAAGTATACTTTAGCATAAATATTCACTTGAATATTACTGACAAGTGTCCTCATTGATGTAATTTGCACCTCATTTTTCTAAACTTTTCATTTGTCTTCCACTACTCTATGGAAGGAATTTCATAATTTTTCATTTCTTTAACCAAAACCTTCAATTTTACATGGTTTCCAATATATACCAGAGGTAATTTATCCCTTAACAGTTTAAATTGACTTAAAATTTCAAAGTCAACCGCAAGCTTATCAACTATTATCTTCATTGTTAAAGGTTGAACCATATCTTCAAATTCTTTTATGATTCCTTTGAATTTGGACTACAAAATCTTGGTAATAAACTAGAGGATTCAATTTATTTTGTTCATTCCAAAAATAAGGAATTTCTTCATGAAATAATTGTGCGAATAATCCTTTAAAATACTTAACCTGCTACAACATTTGATTGGTCTTTACTTAGACACTCTCAACATGGTGATGCTTTCCAATAACCCTCCTTGCCTGAGTTATAACTGTAATTGTATATTTAATTGTCAAATTCTTCAGCTCCTCTTCTCATAAAGTATTAAGAAAATTAATGGTGGTTCGAGGTGTATCTGTTGTCCTTTTGTCTAAAGTCTCTTTCATAACTCCACAACTCTGCATTGTTGTATTTGTCACTGCTTCCCTATCTTTAATAAAATTAAGATAAGGTCTGAATTTAGTAGCTTTAGTAATTATTAAATCCCAAATTAAATGTCTAGCTCCTTGTACTTTTTATCTACCTTGATAATTTTTCCATTAATTTTTCATTCTTCTCTAGCAATTCTTTATTTTCATCTTCATAACCCTTCTTTTCTTGTTACGTTTTCTTAATTTCGACATTTAGCTTTGGATATTCTCTTTTTAATTCATTGATTTATTCCTCTTTCAAGATAACCTGAGACATAGCTTAAATCACACTTCTTGTGGTTGTTTCCATACTTTTTTGGTCCATCTCTTTCATTTCAATTTGTTTTTTATCGTTTTCTTTCTCCAAACTTATATGATTTTCATTCAACACCTTAATCTGATCTATAACATAATCTCTTTCCTTCTCCCATTTAACATGTTCCTCTACAAATTTTAGAAATCTTGCGTTACAATCATTCAATTCGTTTGATAATGATTTTTTCTCCTGTTCCAAGACTGTTTCTTTTTATGCTTGAATTGCCTGAGTATCTAGAATTTTCAATTTCTTCTTAAGCAACCAAATCATACTTTATTTCTCAGCTAAAATCTTTTTGGTTTCTTGTTCTTTATCTGGTTTACTATCCATTACTACAAAATCAGTTTGAAACTTCTTTATTTGTTGCTAGTGAATCTTATTTCCAATTTTCTCTTACTTCAAAT
This sequence comes from Pseudotsuga menziesii, assembly GCA_001517045.1. Classification (NCBI taxonomy): domain Eukaryota; kingdom Viridiplantae; phylum Streptophyta; class Pinopsida; order Pinales; family Pinaceae; genus Pseudotsuga; species Pseudotsuga menziesii. Next base: position 21,320 of record LPNX010464386.1, read on the forward strand.
GGCTCTCTAATCTACCCACTGTGGAATGTAAATTTTGAAACCTTTAAAATATCCTTCCATAAATCAATATAACCTACCTCTCCAGTTTGTTTATGAAAACGAATTTTATCTGGGACTTGGATATATTGCAAATTAATTATCATCTCTTAAAATCTCTCATTAGAGTCCACCACCAAAATCAGAGTATTTTTCACATGGTCCGTAACAGTTATCAATGAAACCTTTTTATTTGATATATCCCTAACTTTAGGAAAACATTTCATAACTTTTTCATAAGAAAACTTGTTTTCTTGAATATATTTGGTATATAAATCATTTTTAGACTAGTACTTGTCAGTGGAACCATCCTTTTGTGCCTCAACAAAATTATATTCATGTATCCAAATAATCGAATCTTGATAATTTTATTTTTCTTGTATCTTATTATTTTCTTATTCAACCATTTATTTCCCTTCATCAAGCCTAGGTCTCTTTACTGCATCCAACTCTTCAACATCCATATTTGTTGTTTCTGAAAATATTCTTTTACCAGTAACTTCAGATTTACTGGGAGTGGGTATTAGCAACGTAGCATATTTTATTAATGCAGAAGGATTTGGTTGAAAATTTTCATAAATTTATGTATGTGATGTGTGATTCCATTATATTGGATTTCTTATCCAATCCTTCCATCTCTTCATGGTCAAAAACCTTGGTCTTATTCTGTTGTCTTCTCTGAGATATAATGTGATATGGATCATAGTTAATCTTTAAATCCTTCATGAAATTCATGTCTTGTATAAATTATTCTCTCACTGGAAGAACACCCTTATTTTTCACAATGAATGAACCAACTTTGAAAATAAATTTAATCTCATAAGCTTTTCTAAAATTTAAGAAATGTTCATTTCCACAATAAGCTTATGTATGATAAGTTCCAAACAAAAAAATCTTGGTGTTACGAATTCAGGTAGTATATAAGGCTCATGTACAAAACCATAAACATTGATTATAGTTTGTTACTTTAAGAGGAACCAATCACCAACCTTCCTCTCTAAACTGATCTATAACATATATTTCATTTATGGTAACACTCTAAGTAACGTTTCCTCAATAATAAATCTGTATACTTCTGACATTATAAGGTTCATATAATTGAATGCATTTTTTATAACCTCAAAAGTGAATATTACCTTAGGAAACTGTAAATTTTCTTCATTAAAGTGCAGAAACATTTTCACTAAATAAGATTGAAACCTAAAATGTCTATTTGAGTGGAAATTCAGTAGCTAAGTATGAATATTTTCAGCTAGGAATTCATCACATTTAAAGATTAAGTATTGACAAGAATCAGACTCAAACTGGTGAAAGATTAACCTAAATAACAAGCTTAACATGTTTTCAGGGACAATATTGTCATTATTCAACCCTAAAAATAGACTCAGTAAAGAAAGTACATATTGGTAAGCTTCAGTCAACATGGAAATGTCTAAAGGGAAGGGTAATTTGTCCACTAAAACATCATGTTTAAGGATTTTCAACAAGAAAACTTGTTCCATCTCTATCGTAGAATGTCTATATAAATTAATTATGTTTTCTTCTATGAAATCTTTAGAATTCTTCAAAATGACGGAGGAACCTTTAATGAATCTCTAATGATCAAAGGATTAATGTGACAAATGAGTTTTGACCTGATAGATTCCATAATAACTCTTTCAGAATAGGAATAACTTGTCACACACCATGAAACAAAATCAATAAAATTTAGGGTTTTTTCTGGGAAGAAATGGTGAAGATAAGACCTATGAACATCATGTACATCTATCCCCTTCATTTCAAAATTAAGTTAATTCATTTGTAATGTATTGGACAAAACTGAAGGATAAGATTGTAACAAAAACATCCCCATCTCTATCTTCAAGAATTTCCTCTAACTTGTTAAACTCCCTACTTTGAACTTCTTCTTCACTTTTTCCTTCCATATTTTAAAAATAATTGGCTTTTGAGGATCATACGATGGCCTACATGGAAGATGATGATTGGAGTGAATAACCTTGACTCGGCTTCCGGATATAGAGGCAATGTGTTTTCCTCGGTCGTAAGATAACAAATGTCCTATTTTTCCATGGAATTACCTTTTTTTATAATATCCCATGTATGTGGCTTCGAGATCATGAAAAGTGGTTTTCCTTTACAAACTTTCACTCAGTGGAATAATATTTGTCTTTACACTTGGTAAGCGGTAAAAATTCCTCTACCACTAACCCTTTCCATTCCCAGTTCTAGTTGAAACCATAGAATTAAAATCAAGCGTTGATCTTTTCCTATGCCAATCATCCATTGTAGGTTGCTTCCTAGATTTATCACATACCAATGGTCATTTCTCCAAAATTTACATCATTATAAAATCCGCACTTTCTCCAAGTGAATTCCATTTTTGCCATAGATCTAGTTGTTCCTCCCAGATACGTCGTTGATCGCTTATGAAATCTCATAAGAAATTTTATTAACGCTTTCACCCCACTTTAGCTTAGCCTACAGTCACATGGAGTATCTTGCCTCTAAAATTTAATCCCTTTTGTCTTTAGTTCCTTTCTTGATAACCTTTGGTCATGTTGAAAACAAAAACTGGAAATAGACTATCTTTTCCTTCCCTTAAACATATCTCAATCATCCAGGAAAAATATTGTGTCAACAACTGGCTCCAACTAGCGATGTTATCCTCCATGTGAGGTAGAAAAGAACCTGTAAACCAGTGCTACGTGTGGCTTTATTTATTTTTTCTTCTTTTTCTCTGTACATACAACTTTTAGAAAAAATGACAGTAGTCATATCTTAGGGCCTTCACAACGGGATTCAAATATTCCAATCGGTCATTCACACTTAAATTTATAGAGAAAAAAAAATATACAACTTATGTACAAAACCTCTTCTACTTATTCAAAATATATAGTGTTTGATGAATCTCTCATTCATAGGACCTCCTCCAACTGGTTCTTCATTAAGAGTATGTAAAATTTAAGCATTATTCCCTCTAAAAAAACCACTTTATAAGGTCCCTTCAATAAATGATCAAATTTCTTAACTTCATCTTCATTTCTAGCATCGCACTCTAAAACCACATAACCAAGCTGAAAATAATCAACTTTGGTTTTCATGTCAAAGGCCTTTCTCATTCTTTTCTAATGAAGCTAAATTTGGTCATATGTTGTTTTCCTCATTGTATGATCTTCATTTGATTGATTTATTCTTCTTTGTGCATGGTTGGGTTCTTCTTCTCCCTCTTTCAACAACTTAATAACTGGAAATCCTAGATAAGGAGGAAAAAAAGCCTCAGTACCATAAACCAATTGAAAAGGTGATGTTCCAATAGACCTTTTTGTGCTAATTTTGTTTTCCCATCGGGAAAATTTTAATTGTGTATGCCACGCTCTTTTATTTTCTTCTGACAATCTTTTGATAATTCTCACCAAACCTTTATTGGATGACTCTACTAGCCCATTTCCTTGGTGGTAATTGGTAGTAGAATGGTTCAAATTTATATGGTAATCTTGGAAAAAATTGATCATCTTTTTGGATTTAAAATATTGAGCATTATCTGTAATGAGTCTTCTTGAGCACCCAAACCTAGAAAGAATGTTCTCCTCCAAAAATTTGATAATGAATACGGCAGTATCTCTTCTAGTAGGGACAACCTCTATCCACTTTGTGAAATAGTTTGTAGCAGCCAAGATACATCTGTGTTTTCTTGAAGAAGTGGGATTAATATCCCCAACAAAATCAAGCCCCCATTGTTGGAAAGGAGCTTCCACTGAAATTGGTTTTAAAGAAAAATGAAAAAGCTTCTTCCTTCCATAAAAAATATGACATTTATGACGGGATGCAACTTCTTTATATCTATATGAAAACATACTAGGACAATAAAAAAACTGCTCTCAAAATCTTATTAATAGTGGCTTTCCAGAAGTGATTCCCTCCACATACACCTTGATGGAATTATTTCATTGTTTAAACAACCTTATTTTCTAATAAACAATTTAAAAGGACTCCCCTAGGATCATTCCAATATATATAGCCATTAATAATACGAAATATTGTTGCTTGTAATTTCACTGTTCTTTCTCTAGTCTTGTTTAATTTGTGCGGTACTTGTAAATTCTGCAATACATATACAATGTTACTATACCAAGGTGACAAAGACAAATATGGCGATACGTGCACGTCTTGGGATGATTGATCTGGCATGTTACAAATAAGATTTATTTCCCAATAATCAGTTAGATTTGGTGAGAAACTTTTCTAATCCTTTTCCATTAACTATCTTTGTGGGTTTGATTTCCAAATCATATCCCAATAGAAAAGTAATCCATTTAGATATTTTATCCTTCTGGGTTAGGGTGAGTTAAAATATCTTTCACTGTGGTACTGGGAACAAAGGCTACAACATGAGAATGCAAAATATAAATTCTAAATTCCTTTAGTGATTTAATAAATGCGTATCCATGTTTCTCCATAATATTATATTTCAATTCCGCATCTCTTAATATTTTTGCTGAAAAAGGAAATAGTTTTATGTGCATTGTCATTGTTTTTTGTAACAATACTCCATCTATAGTATTTTTTGATGCAAAATAAAAAATTATGAAGTATTTGCTAAAATAAGGGCCAATCAAAAGAAAAAATTATGAAGTATTTGCTAAAATAAGGGACAATCAAAATCGGTGCCTCTGTCAATGATTTCTTGACATTATTGAAAGATTATTTTTCTATTATCAACTTGAATTCATTTTATTTTCTCAACGTGTTAGTGATGAACCTCAAAATTTCAGCAAAGTTCAGAATAAGCCTTCTCAAAACGTTCACTGTACCAATCAATGACTGAACTTCCTTTTTATTCCTTGGAATACCAATCTTCTGAATGGAAGCCGACCTTTCCAAATCTGTTTTGATTCTATATTTTGATATTATATGTTCCAATATCTTTCCCTCCAATTCAAAATTGGACTTCTTTGGATTAAGGGAAATACAAAATTTACTACATTTCATAAAAACTTGTTTCAAGTGTTTCAAATGATCAACACCATATTTTTAAAAAAAATGTTATATCATTCATGTAGATAACCACAAGCTTGTCCTTTTCATCTGCAAATTCTATATCCATTTCCCTGTGGAATGTGCTTCTAGCATTCATCATCCCAAAAGGCACTTTTGCATACATAAAAGTTCTCAAAGGTGCAGTAAAATTTGTTTTTTCCTGATCTTTTGGGTGAACTTTAATTTGGTTATAACTTGAAAAACTGTCTAACATTGATATCCTTTCATCTCCAACAACCTTTTGTTAGATGTGGTCCTTTTTTGGGAGTGTATAACTTTCCCTCAAATTTACCTTGTTCGGGTTTTTGAAATCTACACAACTAAATTTCTCCATGTATCTTTCTTATAGGCACCAAATTTTCTATTCATTATGAAAATATTAGAGAGACAATGATCTTAGAATCAAAAGTCCTATTGACTTCCTTCTCTATGAGAGACATCAACAAAGGATTTATTCTTCTCAATTTTTCTTTGAATGGCTTCTCATTGGGATTTATAGGAATAATATGTTGACATATGGAAGTGTCATACTCTTTCAAATCCTCATAACTCCAGGAAAAGACATCTGAAAAATTCTCATTAACTTAACATATTTACATTTTTATTCTTGTGATAAAGACTTAGACAGTTTCACCATTTTTGGCTTTTTCTCTGTGATAATATTGCAATCCTACACCTCATTAATATTGGAACACCTTTACGATTTTTAGCCACATCATTGTTATCAAAAGTTTTTTCTGGAGGAATTAATCCTTTAGGAATGTAATTATGTTTAAGATTAATTATTTATTTAACTCCAATGGTATTCAACAACTATTCTGGATCAAGATCCCAAACTTCAACATTGTTTTCTTGTTCATATTTTTCGTCGTCTTAGTTCTCCTTATCAATTTTAGTACTAGCAAACTCATCAGTTAGCTCTAGATTTTTTTTTTGTTGATCATCCTAAAAACTTGCCAATGATTTACATTATCTAGTATGGAAGGCCTATGTTTAACCTGAATTTCATACTTTATCTTTGTATGAATTGGAATCTTAAAATTATTAGAAGTATTATCCAAGGTATCAACAATGTTATTTTGTTCTCTAGGAATCACGAAAAAATTGTTGTTCAGTGAAAAAAATTCCAAACAAATCTCAAACTTCATTTTTGTACACCCTCATATTTGGATGTTTGGTCTAGTAGGTACCAATTACTTGATTGAATATCAAATTTGAATCTCCATGTACAACAATCCTTCTAGCCATAAATATTTCAAAATGTTCAACCCTAAAATTAGAGCTTCATACTTAACATCATTGTTTTTGCAATCAAAATCAAACTTGAAATAATGAATTATTGAATTATTGCTAGGATATTTTATCCACACTCCGGCTCCATCACCTCCTTCATGAAAAACTCCATCAAAATCCATATTCCATAAACCCCTGGCATCAAGATCCCTTTTTCATTCTTGCTCTTTCTTAGTCATTTGATAACCGATTTGATTAAAAATTTGAGGATTGTTTTCTTTGAAAATTGGGGAATAATCTATATCTTATTTTTCTGAACAAACATCATAGTAGAAAACAAAAGAACCAATATATGTATCTAAAGCACATATATGATGATTCTATGTCTTGTTTTGAGTATAGACCACATAATTGATTTTTTTCTCTCTATAACCTCCTTTGATCACTAAACATAAGGATGGTAGCATAAGACATATCCATTTGTAAAGTTCCCTTCAATTCATAAGCTCGAGATCTAGATAACAACATTTCAAATTTTGGTGGAACATCTACAACTACTACATCCATGACAATACTTTGGTAGGAATCTGAGTCAATGATACCACTAGATATTTAATCAAGACCAAACATATTACTTTCCTTGAATAAAAAGAAAAAAGGTCCTTATAGGGTCTTGCAATACTGTCACGTCCCCAGCCCTCAACCAGTGAAGAGGACGCAACGAACGCATCAAACACAGCCGGGCAAACAGCCCATGAACATAATTAAAAGAAAACAATGCTGGAATTAAAACTTACACAGATGCATTTATTTTCATTCATACAGCGGAAGCAACACACACATTCCAGCAATCTCCATGTTCATTATAATTCATTTAACACCAATATAAATTACAGAGATGAAATATAGACAGCAGGCTTATCTTTTGGTGAATAATTTCACCCGCAACCAGCTACGTCGCTGCAACGTTCCACCCAACCATAGGCCAGCTTGCTCATCTATCTCTCAGCAACACTGCCACCCCCGAGCTGGGCATGATTCCTTCGGACTAAGGGTCAATTGCAGACTTACACATAGCCAAGGGGACACATAACAGCCAAACCAACACTGCTGGGTTTCACAGGCTTTCCACAGACAAGCCAAGCCAGCACAGCCCGAAGGCTAACCATTACACTCAGGCAACCAATTAGTTATCACAGCTCAAACAGGGAAAACGAATTCCTGAGTCATTCTTGGCCCTATCGTGGCCAAAATGACTCTCACTCGAAATTACAATGGCCCCCAAACGTAACAGCAAATACATTCACAACATGGGGAAGACTACAGCCCCGAAATATACCAGCGAGCACAACTTACAGTAGGGAAACGACCCAATTAATCTGTGAGACAGCCAAAAACGTGAATGGCCCTTCACAGACAGTCGTGGGTGCAAGAGCACGGCTCTCATCTCACTATGTGCGCCCCAAACAGAAGAATACATGTGCGTGGTTAAACAATCCGAACCAGCAATGAAAGGAACAGACAATGGAGGCCCTGCATGAGGAAAAACGGCTCCGTTTTTGCCCGTGGGTGCACCACTAACAGGAAGGACGCGAATTTGCAGTTCATGGGTGCTCAGCAACTCGTGGGGAAGAGGAAGAAAACCTGCGTGAGACCCAAAAACGCCCCAAAACCTGTGCGTGAGGAGCTAACAGACAATTCGTGGGTAGAGGTGAACAGACCGTGGAGAGCATGCACGATGGGCACAATGAACAGGCGTGTGTGGAGAACAGAACAGGCAGGGCAAGCATGGAGTCGTGGGTGGAGTGTGGATGTGGGAAAAGGACTGACAGTCCTGCCACCCCACTCCCAAAGGCAATAACTGCCCATCCACCAACAGCCATAGCTGCCCAACTACCCAACAGAACATTGAAGAGGTTGAAAGAGGTTGGGTAAGACAAGAAAGGTGACAAATAACAAAGGTAGAAAACCACAAGGTAATAAAACATAGGTTTTTCCCCCATAACCAAGGTTTGACACCCCCCCCACCCCTTATCCTTCGGAACCATGCCCTTTTCATTCAACATTGCACTGCCGTAGCTGGTTGTGGTTTATTTTAATTGATGTGCGGGTTTACATGATGCCGATTTATAATGTGCCTTATAGCACGAGATGCCACCGGCAATTATCCCCATTGCCGAAACATACACAACAAAATCGATGGTGGGGCTTTTGCCTTTAGCTCCTCACCACGATTAATTACATTATATACATCATGCAAATGGGGTCGAAACCGGGGACATTACAAATACCCAAAACTAAGCTTTCCACCACATCTTTTGGCATAAGGTTATGAGAAGCTCTTGAATCTAACATGGCATTATGGAGGATCGTGTCATGAATATTTACACTGACATAAAATGGTGATACATATTCATCAGTATCTTCAAAATTTGGACCAAAAACAATAGTATGAACATCATAATGGAGTTATAGACTATCAGGCTATTGTTCATGTTGTCCTTTTATCACTTTAGAAATTTGACTTTTATACTCGACATTTTTCAAAAGTTCATTGTAAGCAATTGAAATTTTAACCTTTGATATTTCATTCTCAATGTTAAAATTTGATTGAGGCTTTTCCAACTCTTTCACATCGGTGTCTTTCTTTGGATTATCCTCTTTAGGAACTTTCTGATTCTACTGACTAGTTGTAGGTTGATCAACATGAATTTTATTTGCAGACCCACCAACACCTTTATTCATAATATTATATCTTTTCTGAAAATCTATCACTGCATTTTGATACCATTTTTGGTATTGTTCTGATTCCCCTTCTAATATTTTAATTTGTTTTCCTTTAGCAACAATTTCATAGTCCTCTCTTGTAAAATAAAAATAGGGTTCATATTGATAAAATTGATGAATCTTGTCATCATGCATTTCTTCATATCCTTTAGCAACATATTTTTTAGTAAAAGGAGGCATGACTGGTTGATCAACTAGGTTTCTTTGATCTCTCTATATGACTTGGGGAATAGGGGGCCTTCTAAAGTTAGGTTTTTTTATTTCTGGTTCTTGTTGTTCTCTGGTAGAATTCCTACTTTCTAAGGAAAGTCTATCCACCAACCTCTCCATTGTTCTCATCATCATATCAAACTTAGCATCCATAGAGTGGGAAGTAGAATATTGTCCTTCCTCTTTAACATTTCTCCTCTTAGTTCCATATTTTTATTCATTCTACCTAATGCCATAATATTTCCCTCCACTTCTTTAGAATCTGTCAACATATTATGGAGAGTTGTATACTTTTTTTCCCTCAACAACAAAGAAAAATCACTTTCAGAGGAATTAACATAATGGAGTTTTGCAGCTCCAATAAGGGGTTTTATATCAACTGGAATTGAATTATAAAGCTTAATCAACCTAGCGGAAAACTCTTTGACAGATTCTACATTGTTCTTTTTTAAATTTTTATATTGGGTTAGGATCTGTAGGGGATTATTTTTGTCTTTCCATCTTCCAAGGAAAGTTGTCTCCAATTCATCATAATTATGAATACTTCTTGCTTGAATCCCTCTAAACCACTTTTTAACTTCCCTAGAATTTTTTTTTGTTAATAGCCTCATCTTTACATCATCATCAACAACTTCTTCTAAGTCAATAAAATCACTAAACTTATCCAAGTGTTGTTGTGTAGTAATACCTCCTTTCCCATCAAATAAAACTATTCTTTGAGCATAATTTTCTGGAAGGTCATGCAATGCAATAGGAAAATCAAGTGGAAAAAATATAGTAACCATGGCTCTAAGAGGTTCTTAAGCAATGTTTTGGATTTGAAAAATAGCAACAGGTTTTTTAGTAGAACGTTTCTCAGATTCAGGTTTTTAATTTTAAGTCTCAATTTGATTTTCTTTAAGGAAGGAAAAAGGATATTTTTCTCCAGAATTTTTCAAGTTACTCCAAAGGGATTCTAATAAGTATGTAGGAGCAGTAATAGATCATTAGTACATATTTTTGAACTTAGGGTAACTTTATTTTCCTTCATACAATGATATCCTATGGTTTAGACTTAGGAGAATTGATTATGCAAGATATCTGGTTATTTTGTCTTGTTCACACCTACAAAAGCACTCTAGTTTGGTCAAACTAGGCCATGTGTGCCCTCATTAATTCCTTGGGGTGCTATCTCCTTGATTTTTTGGATCCAGGTTTTACTAAGGGCGCTACTAGTGTATTTTTCCTATTTTGGGTCTCCTAGGAGCATTTATTGACACCTTGAGCCTCCCACTCACCTCTATATTCTCGCCCACACATTCCATGGATTATTTAATGCCCCATCCCACTTCACCAACGTTCACACCTTGGCTCGTGACTGTTTGGGCTGATTTGGAGCTCCATTGGCCCACCTAGGGGGGATTGAGGTCAAATCTCACCATGACACATGTAGAACTCCAATTGGATTCTAGAGCCTCACAATTTTGTTCCAATGTATTATAAATGTATACTATAACATCTACAATATGCATGATAATAATATTATCAGCAATTAGCACCATTCACATGTGTTATTCCAGTTATTTTCTCTCTCTTTGTTGTTCTCTTACACATTTTTTCAAACACTTTGAGTGTGAATATTGTTCTAGCTCCTAGATATGATTAAAAATAAAATTATCACATGGTATCAGAGCTATTTGGAGATGCAAAAAAATCTTGTGAGGTTTGATTTTTTATTTAGGGCATATTTCCAAGATAACTAAAGTGTTTTGCTTTGCCGGTTTAACAACATTCTTGTCACAGGTTGCACAAGAAGGATCGAGAAAACACGATCTCTGCTTAATCCATTCAATTATTTTTAATGGAATTATGAGATGGTCATCTAGTTGAGGTCCAAAGGCCTCTACCGGGTCACCATGGGAACTAAACATGAGCCAACATATGCTATGGAGAAAGCTAAGTATTTTAATAGAATTGATGAGGCCTTCGGTATGCTCTACCTCAGCACTTCAAGAGAAATTCTCTTTCATATAGGAATTATTGTCTCACTGAATTAATTTTGGTTCAAGTTCGAGTCACTATTCAGGAAGACAGATGAAATGAGAGGCCATGATCTTGAGAATGAGCTAATCTCACTAAGCTCGGCTCACTACAAGACCATTGAAGACTTCTTCATAAAGTTCAAAGCACTAGTACTTCAGCTAAAACAATGTGGAATAGAGAATAAATATTATCATATTATCTTGTCCATCATTTCTAAGTTAGGGTCGTAGTATTCTGTATATGTTTCAACATTTCACTCTAGGAAACTTACAACTAGAAATTGGAAGATGCCTATGCTAACATATTTCATAGATTCTTTGACTCAGAAGTAGGGAAATATCATACAAATGGGTACCATAATAAAATCCAAATATCAATCCCTTGTTTCTGGTGTATCAAATCAATCCCATAGAAAGAAGAAATATTTGAAGAAAAAGGAGAAAGAGAAGAAGGAATCAAGTTCTGAAAGCTCTAGTTCTACTGATCAGAGCTCAAGATCCAAGAGGAGGAGAAACAAGATAGAAATAACCACATGTTATTATTGCATAGGTTCACATCTTGATAAATCATGATTCAGAAATAAGATGGACATCATGAAAAATCTCCTTGAGGAGAAACATATTTCTCTTCTAGAATTTGCAAAAAGGTGGGAGTGCAAGCAAGGAATTGGTAAGGCTGAGCATGCATTGGATGCATGGGTAAAACCCAATTCTGTTTTCTATGTTTCTAATAGCTCTATTTCTGATTTACCTTCTGATATATCAGAACCTGAATCCTCTATCCCTTGAAAAAATTTCCAACCAGTTCATCAAAGCTTCCTCCCAAAACTAGTCATTTTTCACTAGCTTCCGATGTGCCTTCTGAAAGCCCTTTCCCAATCCAATCAGATATTTCCAATTCCAACTCTGAATCTTATATACAAGCTTATATACAGCCTATGATAGTCATTGACTCATTTTCCAAACCATTTCATGACCAAAAGACCCAACAACACTCAGGTTCACTAGTTGGAAATTCAAAAAATTCCATAGTTTCCAATGCTATGTCTCTTGTATATGTTGTTGTTATGTCTTGTATGTCTTTAATTGGTTGGATATACATATCATTGGACTTCATGGGAATTTTGTTCCATATTTATAGACTTTATTTTAACACCCATGGTTCAAATATCAATTCTCCATACCTTCATGGTTCGCTCAATTGCAATTGTGATCTAGTTGCCCACTTTTCTCATCCTATGGATCCATTCGCTCATGGAGATACCATACCTATGATGTTTTCTGCTGTGTATGACATATATTCTGATATTTCAAATCCTCATGAGCTTTTTACAAATTTATGAAGGTGCTTCATCAAATTGGGATAAATATTCATGGTTTTATTCATAATATGGCAGCCACACATAATGCAAATTTTGTTGAATCCTTTGATGTTATTTGGGAAAGACTTCGTAGATATATGTTCTCCATGTTTGATTATGCTATTATATTAGAGTATGATTACATAAAAATACATTCTTACGATGCCCCTCCATCATCAAATGATGACCATCAAAGGGCCTCTCCACATGATCTTTGTTTACAATAGTTTGATGCATTGATGCATGATCTTGGCATCCACAATATCTTCACCAAATCCATCCCCAAGAATTTGTTCTTTCAGCTCATTAAAGTGAATAAGTGGACCTGTTGAAGACCTTTTGATATCTATCATATCCATTTTTTATGGGAGGTTTTGTCCCATGAGGTTTTCCTCCTTACGTCGATTACATGGATTAATAAACATCGTTGCAAAAGGTGAATTGTTCCTTAGTTTCCAAGGCCTTAATAAATCATTTTTTATCAAATTGTACTCAGTCTGGATCAAGGGGGGGTGTAGGAGTAGTAATACATCCTTAGTACATATTTTTGACCTTAGCATAACTTTATTTTCCTTCATGCAATGATAGCCTATCATTTAGACTTAGGAGAACTGATTCTGCAAGATATCTGGTTATTTTGGCTTGTTCACTCCTACAAAAGTGCTCTATTTTGGTCAACCCATCCCATGTGCATGCTCATTAATTTCTTGGGGATCTACCTCCTTGATTTGGGAGATCCAGGTTTGACTAAGGGTGCTAGTGGTGTATTTTTCCTATTTTGGCTCTCCTAAGAGCATTTATTGACACCTTGAGCCTCCCACTCACCTCTATATTCTCACCCATGTATGCCTTGGAGTCTTGAATTCCCCAGCACACTTCACCAGCGTTCACAACTTGGTTCGTGACTGTTTGGGATGATTTGGAGCTCCATTGGTCCACCTAGGGGGGATTGAGGTCAAATATCACCATGACACATGTACAACTCCAATTGGCTTCTAGAGCCTCACAAATTTTGTCCAATGTATTATATATGTATACTGTAAAATCTACAAGATGTATGATAATATATGATCAGTAATTACCACCATTCACATGTGTTATTCCATCTCTTTTTCATCTCTTTGTTGTTATCTTGCACATTTTTTCAAACACTTTGAGTGTGAATATTGTTATAGCTCCTAAATCTAACTGAGAAGCAAACTCTCACAAGGTAAGTTTGGAATCTCTTCTCATCAAGAAGTATTTTAGTTAAATTTGTCTCAAACCTTGTTCTAAAAAATGACTGTTCAAATTTCAACATAAAGGGGATGTTTGCAGGACTTGAAATTTCTTCTTTTGGTAAATAAAAATACCTTTGAAACTAAGAAATACCTATTAAAAGAGTTTCCTTTCCTTTTTTGATAACTTTTCCGGTATCTTGGAAAAATTCTGATGGATTGGGATCTAGATTCCCTCTCGTATGTACTCTCCTTGAAGCCATGTTGCTTCTTTAGAGTATCCTTTTTCTTTAATTTTAAAACTGAAGTTTCAAAGGAAAATTACAAGCAACTATAAATATCAAAATTCTTGTTTTCCCACAGAAATTTGATTCTATCTAACCTATCATTCCACCTAGGGAAATATTGGACTTTCATTCCCTAACAATGGCACTAAGATGTTATCACTCAAAATTTATCCTTCGGATGTGCAAGAATAGTTCCAAGCTAACCTTTTTAAACCAATATTTAAGAGGAAAGTTGGATTCTTTCCTACCATAGAGGGTTCTCTCAATAAATAAATACAATCGCTAGAGATTTTTTCAAATATACTAGATTAATACATACATGGATGAAACTGGAGGATACCATTGGGCATTGAGTGAAAATCATGAGTCTTTAAAGATAAACAGATTCTTCGCAATATGATTCTTTACATAGGAATCATAGCTACTTTCTCACAGTCAAGTTCTCCCTTTCAAGTGGTAATAGAAGAAAAATGAACAATCCATTAATAAGGGCATCAATTAAAGATGAATCCAATATTAACTTTACAGGAATATTTTGGTGAATACTTGAATCTTATGAACCAGGGAATATCAGTATTCATTCTCACTCACATAATCTCATTCAAGCATGAAAAGATAACAAAATGAGAATAGATAACATGAATAACATTTACATCAGAAAAGGAAATACAAACTCAAAACTCATAACAAGAGAATCTCTTCTAAGAAATTTTTGCTTGGCTCTGCAAAATTTTATTAACCTTGAAAATTACTCACTGCAAAATGAGTCTCCCTCCCATCGGTTCCAGCCCCCATTAAATCACAAAAGCATGAATTTATACATCAAATCGCATTGAGCTAATACCCAACTGTCTACTTTCTAAAAACATAAATCTAACTACTTATTACATTTGTCACAAAACTCAATCTTCATAAACTTGTTGAATTTTAGACCATATCCTAATTCCACGTTGAAGTAAACCTTAGCATAAATATTTACTTAAGTATTATTGACACGTGTCCTCATTGATGTAATTTGTACCTCATTTTTCCAAACTTTTCAATTTTATTCCAATGATCTATGGAAGGAATTTCATAATTTGTCATTTCTTTAACCAAAACCTTCAATTCTACATGGTGTCCAAAAGATACAAGAGGTAATTTAGCCCCTATCATTTTAAATTGATTTAAAATTTCAAATTATGCTACAAGCTTATCAATTATTATCTTCCTTGTTAAAGGTTGAACCATATCTTCAATTTTTTTTTATTCATTCGAATTTGGATTAATAAAGTTTAGTAATTAGCTTGAGGATTCAATTTATTTTTTTCATTCCAAAAATAAGGAAGTCCTTTATGAAATAATTATGCAACTAATCCTTTTAAAAACTTAACCTGTTGCAACAGTTGATTTGTATTTGTTTGGATACTCTCAAAATGGTGATGCTTTCCAATAACCCTCCTTACCCAAGCTAAAATTGTAATGCTATATGTAATTGCCAAAGTATTCAACTCCTCTTCTGATAAAGTATTAAGAAAATAATGGTGTTTTGAGGTGTCTCTATTGGCCTTTTGTCTAAAGTCTCTTTCACAACTACACAACTCTTCATTGTTGTATTGATCACTGCCTCCTTATCTTTAATAAAATTAAGATAAGGTATGAATTTAGTAGCTTCAGTGATTATGAAATCCTAAATTAAATGTCTATCTCCTTGTACATGTATCTTA
This sequence comes from Pseudotsuga menziesii, assembly GCA_001517045.1. Classification (NCBI taxonomy): domain Eukaryota; kingdom Viridiplantae; phylum Streptophyta; class Pinopsida; order Pinales; family Pinaceae; genus Pseudotsuga; species Pseudotsuga menziesii. The sequence continues at coordinate 37,215 of LPNX010464386.1, forward strand.
TGTGACACTTTTCCCATTAATTTTTCATTCTTCTCTAGTAATTCTTTATTTTTATCTTCAGAACTCTTCTTTTCTTCTTCATTTTTTCTTAATTTCTTAATTTATCTTTTGATTTTCTATTTTTAATTCCTTTATTTATTCCGCTTTCAATCTAACCTGAGACATAGGTTGAATCACACTTTATGTGGTTGCTTCCAGACTTTTTTGGTCCATCTCTTTCATTTCAACTTGTTTTTTCTCCTTTTCTTTCTCCAAACTTATTTGATTTTCATTCAACACATCAATTTGAGCTATAAGATAAGATCTTTCCTTTTCCCATTTAACATGTTCTTATGCAAATTTAAGCAATATTTCCTTACAATCATTAAATTCTTGGGATAATGAACCTTTCTCCTGTTCCAAGACTGTTAATTATGATGTTTGAATTAACTAACTATCTGCAATTTTTAATTCTTCTTAAGCAATTGAATCATACTTTCTTTCTCAGCTAAAATATTATGTGTGGCTTTTCCTTTATCAGGTTCACTATCTATTTCAACAAGATCATTTTGAAGCTTCTTTATTTGTTGTTGGTGAATCTTATTTCCAATTTTCTCTTGTTTCAACTAGCTCTCTAATCTACCTACCGTGAACTGTAATTTTGAAACGTTCAAAGTAGCCTTCAATAAATCAATATAAATTACCTCTCTAGTTTGTTTATGCAAATCAATTTTATCTTAGACTGATATCTTTTGCAAATTAATTCTCATCTCTGAAGCTCTCTCATGAGACACCACCCCAAAATTCAGAGTATTTTTTGCATGGTCCTCAATAGTTACCAATGAAACCTCCTTATCTAATATATTCCTGACTTTAGGAAAAGTTTTCAAATCCTTTTCAGTAGATTTTTTTTTGTCTTAACCATATTTGGCATACAAATCATTTTAGACTCGTACTTGTCACTAGAACCACCCTTTTGTGCCTCAACAAAACTATATTCTTGTATCTAAATGATCGGATCTTGATCCTTTTTATTTTTCCTTTATCTTATTATTTTATGATTCAACCATTTCTTTCCCTTGATCAAGCCTAGGTCTCTTCACTGCATCCAATTCTTCAACTTCCATATTTGTTGTTCTGAAAAAACTTATTTTATCAGTAACTTCATATTTATTGGGAGTGGGTATTAGCACAACAACAAATTTTATTGGTGCAAAAATACTTGATTGCAAACTTTCAAATATTTTTGTATTTGATATATATTTCATTAGATTGGCTTTCTCAGTCAATCACTCCAACTCTTGATGGTCAAAATCCTTGTTCTTATTTTGTTGTCTTCCCTGAGATATAATGTGATATGGATCATACTTAATCTTTAAATCCTTCATGAAATTCATGTCTTGTAGAAATTATTCTATCACTAGAAGAACAACCTTATTTTTCACAATGAATGGGCTAACTTTCAAATGAAATTACCCTTAGAAGATTTTATAAAATTAAAGAAATGTTCATTTTCCACAATAATATTTTTTCTAATAAATTCCAACATAAAAAGTCTTGGTGTTAAGAATGCAAGTAGTATATAAGGCTCATGCACAAAACAATAAACTATGATTACATTGTGTTCCTTGAAAAGGAACCAATCACCAACCTTTCTCTCAGAACTAAACTATAACATATCTTTCATTTTGCGTAACGGTCTAGGAAACTTGTCTTAAAAAATAACTCTGTACACTTCTGACATTATAAGGTTCATATACTTGAATGCATTGTTTCCAAACTCAGAAGTGAATATTACCTTAGGAAACTATAAACCTTCTTCATTGAAGTGCAAAAACATTCTCAAGTCTAATTAAGATTAAAACTTGAAATATTTGATTGTGTGGAAATTCACTAGTTAGGTATGAATAGCTTCAACTAGGAACTCATCACATTTAAGGAAGAAGTATTGATTATACTTAGACTTGAAATGGTGAAATATTAACCTGAATAACAAGCTTAACGTGTTTTCCAAGACAAGCCTTTCATTATCCAACCCTTAAAAATGACTCAATAAAGAAAGTTCATAGTGGAAAGCTTCAGTAAACAAGGAAATGTCCAAAGGGAATGGTAATTTGTCCACTGAAACACCAAGTTTAAGGATTTTTTACAAGAATACATGTTGCATCTCTGACATAGAATATGTGTACAGATTAAGTATGTTTTCTTCTATGAAATATTCATAGTTCTGCAAAAATGACTGGGGAACCTATAACGACTCTCTAATGGCCAAAGGATTAATGGGATAAATTATTTTTGACCTACTAGGGTTCATAATAATGCTTTTAGAATGGGAATAACTTGTCGCACACCATGAAACAAAATCAGGAAAATTTAAGGTTTATTCTAGGGGAACCCTATGCACATCAACAATATAGTACTTGGACCAATGGTGAGATTCATCATAAAGGATGTCTATATTTGCACAAGAAATAATCATTTAAGTTAGAGGAGTTATATGAGCTCAATTTGTTTTCCATATTCCATCATTAAGGATTTGATAAATCATATGAAAGGATTAAACAATAAATTTTTTGGGAAGGGAAGAAGGACATATGCATATTTGTTACTGAATGTAATACTTATCAAAGACATAAATGTAACACTTGTCAAAGACATAAATGGAAGACCATAAAATCTCCAAGTGAACCTGAACCTCTTTTAATTACACCTACAATATGGATTGACATTTCAATGGACTTCATTTTGGAGTTACAAATATCTAGGAATAAGATTGTATTCACAGTTGTGTTTTATCACCTTTCCAAATATGCTCATTTTCCATGCCCTACAACACCCTTTCAAGGAATTTATGGTCCCTCAATTATTCATGGATAATATCTTCAAACTCCATGGTATGATGCAAATTACTGTCATGGATAGTGACCCCATTTTCAGTAGCAAATTTTGACAATAATTGTTTTACATCCAATGAACTCAAACGAATCTTAACCCTTCCTATCACCCCAAATGGATGGATGAAATGGATATTTCAATAAGTTTTTGGAAGCATATTTGCATTACTTTATGATAACCCAATGTGCTCAACTGTTACCTCTAGAAAAATGCTTGCATGATAAAAGTTATCATATTTCCACTGGAATGAATGTATTTGAAGTTAACTTTGGCAAACATTCAGCTTCAAAACTATCCTACATACTAGGCATCTCTAAAGTACAAGAATTAGACAACGCACTCATATGATTAGACAACATTTTTTGTACTCTAAAGAATAATCTAATGTTGACACAAAATAAGATGAAGCAACATAATTATCATCTTCCTTCTAAATGTCATTTTGCATAAGGGGAGTGGGTATTTCTTCACCTACAACCCTATAGGAAGAACTCTCTTAAAACCAACCACCACTAGAAGATTCCCCCTAAGTTTTATGGGCCCTATAAGATCCTCAAATGTGTGGATATTTTGGATTACAAACTAGAGCTACCTAGCCACTTCAAGATTGATCCCATCTTTCATGTCTCATTCTTGAAGAATGTGTTAGGCATCACTTATTTATTCAAACTAGCCTTCCAAAATTAGATCAAGAAGGTCCCTTTGGGTACAACTTGAGGCCATCATCAATAGAAGGAAGCATCATCTATGTCATTACGCCATCGAAGAAGTCTTGATCCAATGAAAAGATTCCCATATTGAGGATGCTAAATAGAAACTAGCATAGACGCTTCAATAATATCCATAACTCTCGTCTTGAGAACAATATTGTTTCTCAAAGGAGAGGACATGTTAAAGTCCTACTCTAACCCCATTAATAGATAGATTATTAAGTATTGAAACCATTTATTTTAAATAAAGCCAATAAAGTGAATATAACCTATTCTCCTAAGCAATTATTCCAACCCTAATCCTCTCTGGTTAGATGAAGACATTACTTTAGCTAGAAGGTACAAGAGAAGCTCTGTAGATTTAGGGGAAAATTTGTTTGGGTCTGAGTTAATCAAGCTCTGTAGTTCTCAAGATCTCATAATTTGCAACGGTCTAACGCAGTGGCCTAGCTCTAGCCAGATGACCTATATCCATGGGCTTGGTAGCAGCGTAGTAGATTATGTTATTTCTGATATTTCTTTATACAACGATATAATAAATTTGGACGTTCTAAACGACCATGAGCCTGATTCGGATCATAAACCTTTAATGGTAACTCTCAACTATGCCATCCATAGAGATCCCATAGAGGATAATCCTTATAACCAAAAGAACTTGATCTTTGATAGGAATAAAAAAGATCTTTTTATAAATGAGTTAAAAATTAATTTGCTTCCTTTATCAAGTACAAACAACATTGAAGACCTATATTATAATTTTACTACAACCCTCTCTTCTTCCATTAACAAGTTCTCGATTGAATTTTCAAGTAATAAAAGGAATAGAAAAGCCAACCCTTGTTATGATACTGATTGTAAAAATGTGAGGAGAGAGATTAAGGAAGCTCTTGATGAATCTCTTAAAATTAACAAGATAAAAAATTACAAAGCCCTTACTAAAAAGAAAAAAACGCAGTATATTCACAAAAGCCAAGACAATCTCTTACACCTCTCTAAGACGGCCCCTAAGAAACTATGGACGCAGATTCTAACTAGAAAAACTAAAGATAATAATAAAATTTCTCTGCACGAATGGAATTCCTATCCTAAAAAGCTTTATGACTCCCCGAATGTCATAGACAACTTTGAAAACCTCCTCACAAGAGAAGAAGTTTTCTCTTTAAAAGACATAGATTTTGGGGTTAAGCGTTTGGCTAATGGAAAAGCTAAGGACATTTAAGGTTACCAGGCAGAAATCTTAAAAATTGGAGGTCCTGTCCTCATCCCTCACATCCACAAGATTTTTAATCAAGAAGTCAAGCAAGGGTTCCCTAAACCTTGGACTCAGAGCCTCATTATCCCTATTTTTAAAAGTGGGGATACAAATAACCCCGCAAATTATCGAACTATTATGATAAGCCCCCTCTTAGCCAAGTTATATGGTATTATTTTGGAAAAGAAAATCAGCATTTGGCTTGAAAGTGAAGGTAAGCGGGCTAAAGGCCAAGCAGGTTTTAGAAGGCATCACTCAACAACGGACCACCTTATTATGCTTAGGATCATTATGGAGGAGTGCCGCAATGATAAATCCAATCTCTTTTGCTGCTTTGTGGACTTTAGAAAGGCTTTCGATACGGTACCTAGAAATAACCTTTGGAATAGGTTAGAAGAGCTTAAGGTTTCTTTCAAGATGAGAGCTGCCGCGATAAAGCTCTATGAGAATGTAATTGCCAAGTTTAAAAGCAATGAGGGGTGGTCGAAAGATATTAAGTGTAATATCAGAGTTAAGCAAGGTTTCCCCCTCTCCCCTACCCTTTTTGGCATTTACATTGATAAGTTAGAGGGTTGTTTAGAAGAAGCAGGTTGTGCTGGTACGATCTTAGCTTGAATAGTCATCATCCTTCTTCTTTATGTTGACGATATTGTCCTTCTGGCAAGGTGTTCTTCTGATTTTGATAAGCAGCTTCGACTCCTCAAATATTTCTGCTCTAACATGGGTATGACTATTAACACTGACAAAAAAAAATTTATGATTATCAAATCCAAGAATGATACATACGCTAATTTTATGTATGACAATAGCAACTTGGAGGAAGTGTCTTCTTACAAGTACCTAGGAATTGATATTCATCACAAGCTCAACTAGAACTATAGCATTAAGAAAAGGATTAACGAAGGGTGGAAAGCTTACTTTGGTCTTGAAAATAACTGTAAAGCTGCAAAACTCATGATGTGGGATAAAAAGAAGCTCCTTTTTGAAACTCTAGTCACTCCTGTTATCTTGTATGGGTGTGAGGTTTGGGGTTGCAGCATCTCTAGAGAATCCTGGAGAAAGATCGAGCAAATCTAGAAGCGTTTTATAACTTATAACCTCAAAATAAAAAACAATACACCCTATCCTATTCTCCTTATAGAAGTGGGTCTTTCCCCCATCGAGATCCTAGCTATGACTACACTCTTGTTATACAAGAACAAAATCAATAACATGGGAGACCATAGACTCCCTAAGCTAGCTTTAAACTCTAGCCAAAACCACTTAAGGCTCAAGCGTGGGTGGTATAAAGATACCAAGTCTTGGTTAAATCACTAGGAGATCGATGAAAATGTTGCTTTGCATAATATTAATAACATTAAAAATATGATTTCTTCTAAGTTTAAAGAAAAATTGCGGTGTGAGAAAGATTTAGGGGCTAAAAGAAAATTAAGATATTATAAGGAGGTCATCAACCCTACTCTAGAAGATCAAAAGTATCTCTCTGTTTTAATCAATACTGTAGAAATTCAGGCCTGCAGTAGATTAATTTCACCCACAACAATTAACAATTGATCATGCAAAATTATCAACAATGGAGACTGAATATGGAGCTGTAACACAAAATTATATTAACTGAGTGTACAATAGCCAACCCTATAATAACATAGGCTGCTGAATATATAGAATACATGAGCAAATCGAATGCATAAGGAAGCATCCAAATCTAGCATAAAGCAGGCTTACCCAAAATAGGCAAATCCCCCATAGGTGTAAAAAGTTGATCCCAAATCTATCAAGGACCCCACGAATTAGCAAGGGAGCATAGGCAAGCTAAAAAGTGGTCAAATGGAAGCTCATACATGCTTTTGCATGGAGGAAAGAGTGGAGGAGGAAGAGGCAACAAAGCTGATTCACCTCACCTAGTCTTGCTTTCCTATGTGCCTTAAAACACTGAAAAAGCAGGGAATAAAGCAGAAAAAGCAGATGGTCACCTAGGAGGCTAGGAATAAAGAAGATTTGATTCCTAAGGCTTTCCCAAGTGCTCCATGAGTCAATAATGGCAAGTTTTACCTCTATGGATAGGCAATTAGCAACTTGCACATGGTGGGACTCATGGACTAGGAAAATAAGACAAAATAAATGAATTAATGTCTAAGTGGGTAAATACTATGGGTTGATTATTCTAACACCCCCCCTTAAGCCTGAATTTATGAGTAATAAATCAAAAATATAGGGCCTAGCAACAAGGCTTAGTCACCCTTTACATACTGCAAGTCCATATGAACCAATGAAATAGGCAAAACCAACTTGGGAAAATCCTCCCTTAAACATGGACTGTAAAACAAAATTGTAGAATCTTGTCTCCACTCATGCTTTGACAGCATGATCAGCAAT